>JBAFTA010000005.1:32502775-32519882 GCA_036919975.1 Melanotaenia parkinsoni | reverse complement strand
ATATATACATATATACACATATATATATATACATATATAAAAAACACTTTGCAAAACGTTTGTAGTAAAACCAGAAACAGCAGCTCTGTTCTGTTCATAGCTCAAACACAGGAAATGACACTAGTAAAATTGTTGTCTCTTTCAACTCTACATGGTTGCGAGCTTTTAACCTGTTTTAAAACGTTTTCATGCAACTAAATAAAGTTGTTAAAATAAAGTTACCAGATTCATAACTTCAGGAGGCGCGTCCATTTTCTAAAACTGATTAAACAATCCAACAGGAAAGTGTTTTGTTGTGAATTTGAAGCTGTAAATCTGAAATTGTGCCAACTGACGACCATTTCTTTACCTTTTTGTTTTCAACTGCCTTCAGTATGAAGTCCCAGATGCATCTCGTCACTGTGTACTACCATATAATATTTCATATTTAGACATTTAGACCGCAAATCAAAACAATTTTCAGCAAAAAAGTCAAGAGCTGAAATCGAAATCGACGCTGTCTTTGACTTTATCAGGGTACATCTGCTGTGCAGCTTCCAAATTAACTTGTGTGAGATGAGCTTGTGTTGATTATTACAACGCTAACATTAAGAAATACTTGATATTCTGTGCATGTATTATAAAGTCCAGCGGCCCATAGCTCCTGTGATGTGATGGAACTGTAAATCAACCCAGCTGTTTTTCATAAATATACTAGTTTCTGTCTTATCAACCCAAATAAAGTAAAAACAGGAACGTCAGTAGAAGTGAACTCTACCTTCAGCTCAGCCTCCATTTCTACTGCTTTCCTCTGGAGGGCGATCTTCTCCTGTGAACCACAAGAGATGTAGTGAAACTGGCTGTGAATGCAAACCTTACAGCTGCTGTTAGAAAACGACCTTTCTGCCAGTTTTCTGAGCTGTTAACATGCACTGCTACTCGGGGTTTGTACATAATCACACCTTGCAAGTTCACAGTAGATGCAGAACAGTATCAGCGCCGTGGCTCATGAACAGGAAATGACACCTTGGTTTTATATTAAAAAACAGACCTGTTAGAGAGCAAACAATAAAAAATAGGTACTTACAAATCTCTCCAATTCGAGCAGAGCTGGTCTGTCTGAGCTGCCCTCTTGATTCTGAGACAGAAAATAAATGGTACATAGACTGTACTTATACAGTATAGTGCTTTTCTAGTCTTTCTTGACACTACATTACAAGCCAAAGCACTTGTTTTTATCTATGCAGTGCTTTCAACCTGTCACATCCATTTATACACCACAGGCGATGTGCAGCTATAATGGATGCTGCACGGCTAGCAAAGGTTATTCATATAAAAATAAGACATTACAATAGTTAAAAGTAACACTGACACGGAATGGCTAAGAAAATACTAATAATAATAATGACACTTCATGATGTGCCATTTCTGCTCTTCATGTGTCAAAAACATCAGAAAACAACACTTCATTAAATTTCTCTCACACATGAACACAATGAAAGGTCAAAGAAAGTCTCAAACCTGCCAGACCTGTTGTAGTCTCTCCAGCTCCACTTTGTTCTGGCTCAGCAGCAGCTCCATCTTCTCCAGTTTTTCCCTTAGAGCCATTTTCTCATGCAGCTCTTTGAAATACAGCTAGATGGAAGCAAGATGGAGGAATGAATGGACACTCTACAGCAGGGGTGCCCAGCTCCGGTCCTAGAGAGCCGTTATCCTGCAGGTCTTAGATGACTCCCTGTTCCAACACGCCTGGTTCAAATGAAATATCTCTCCTCAACAGCTTGTCAAGTTCCGTCCAAGTATGTTAACCCATCAATCTGACTCAGGTTTGTTGAAGCAGGAAACATCAAAAACCTACAGGACGGCGGCTTTCGAGGACAGGCTAGCTTACATTGTGGAACAACAAACATGAGTTGACAGAATTTAAATACATTTAAATAATGAAGGATTAGAAGTTGCTTAGAAAAGTTACAGAGAAAGATAAAAGCTTCATAAGCATGTGGAAATAAATTTGCCTGTTAGGCATTTCTGTTCATTCAAGCAAAGAGCCTGTTGGGTATCATTCCTGCCTTGAATTTGTTGGGCTGTTTTCCCTTATAGCCCTAAAGGAGTGTTTTTCAGGTATGCAGGACAGACACTTACCGTCCTGTAGTCTATAGACGAATCTCCCAGTCGTCTCTCACTAAAGAGAAAAACAGGATAATGTTAAAAATCTGACAATCCTCTCAAAAAGACTGAGCTGTAACTAGGGACGTCACAATTATCTTATTTCACAATTAATCGAGGTATTAAAACATTAATAAATCGTAAAGATCCCTAAATATTATCACTTTCCATAAAAGACAATGTCTGGACCATAACAGCAGATCAGCGCAACGTCTGTGGAGGAAAAACAAAGTTACACCATATCTGTGTGTTTTCCTTGTGTTGCTTTGTTTTCTGTCCATGCAGTTAGGAAGAGTTATTCCCTCCAAACAAACAAATTCAGTCACCTTTGTCAGATTTCTTTGGTAATAAAAAATAAAAAAGACCAACGTGTCATTGTGGAGGACGGCTCACCAGCCTGTAAAGCAGGGGTGTCAAACTCTATCAAAGAACTTTTCATATAAATAAATGCAGCACAAATTCCTTTCAAAATAAACAGGAGAATAAGAAATTGTGTGCAGAGTACAAACACACACACCTACACATTTAAGAACGATGGGATTATAAGTATTGTGGCAACACTATCTCAATATTAGCACTTTGTGATGAGGAAACTATAGACTGGATAAAAATAAATAAATATAAGAAACAAAATGAACATTAATAAGAAGAAATAAGGAAATTCAGTCAAGAACATTTACTACAATAAATAAAATGGAAAAGTATAATAAATTAGATATTTAGAAATATATAATTTTGTAAAACATACTGATAAAATTTAGTTAGAAGCAAGACTTAAAAGATATGTCTTAAGTTTTCTTCTAACACTTTACTAACTCTCAGCTGCTCTCAGGTCTTCGGGTAGGCTGATAAACAGACGAGGACCATAATAATAAAAACCTGCCTCACTGTGTGTTTTGGTTCTGATTTTAAGGATTGAATAAAGGCCCCTGACTGAGGACCTGAGTGTTCTGGAGGTCTTAAAAGTTACAAGCAAATCAGATAAACAGGTAGGACTAAGACCATTAAGAGCTTTGAAAACCAGTTAAAGGATCTTAAAATCCGCCCTGAAGCACACAGGTAGCCGGTGCAGAAGCTTTAAAGTAGGTGTAACGTGAGCGCTCATGCAGGTTTTGTTAGCAGACAAAACAAAAGACAGCTGTAAAGCTGCAACAGTCGTTTTAGGAAGAACAGAAAGGAGAGCATTACAATAATCTACTATGCAGGTAACAAAAGCATCTATCAACATTTCTCTTTATTTTCTAAAGAAACAGTCACACTTAAGCAATGTTTTTAAGATGATAAAAGCTGAACTTTGTTATGTGACAAATCTGGTTTTCAAAGTTTAAATCTGAGTATAAAAAAGAAGATTCTTTACTTTATCAGATGATTGAGGGCCAAAGCAACGTGCAAAGCAAAGCAAAATATATATGAACAAAATAAATTACTTTAAATTTGCATTGTGAATGCAACTGGAGACATGTCACTCCTAATTTCATAACGTAATATACGGGAATATATGCTGCCTCCTAATGACATCGCATATATTAAAAAGAACAGGCCCTAAAATCAAACCTTCGGAGACACCACAGTTGAGGTCATTGCTCCTAGATGAACATTCATATTTATAAAAAATTGCTTATTGCAGAGATATGACTGAAACCAATTTCAAAAATAGTACCAGATTTGCCAATCCCATTTTGAAGATGGTTTAAACGTATTTAGTGATCAACAATATCGAATGTCAGGTCTACTGAAAGCAGAACGAAGACTTTCCTTTTTTTTTTGTTCTATTGTTCAGCACTTTGGGCAACTGCTGTTGCAGAAAATGTGCTATATAAATAAACTTGAACTTCCTTGTGTCCAGGTTACACACGAGGTCATTTACAACTTTAAACAGAGCCGTCTCAGTGCTGTGATTAGCTTGAAAGCTAGATTGAAACTTCTCATAAATGCTGGAGTTAATAAAAATCGTTATTAGAAAGAAGCCTCTCAAGTCCAGGTAGTGGTCCTGTACCCTTTTCCATCTTTCTCAGAGAGACGTATAGGATTTAATTATTATTTACAGAGCAGAGGGGATTTAGTTGGAATGAGACTTTTTACTTTACTTTGTTTCTATATTACTTTGTTTTATTGGCATTAAAGAAATAGAAATAAATAAAACTCAAAAGAGTTTTGTGGAGTGTTCTTGTGATTTCACACATTTACGGTGTTGGGAAAAGGTACGGTATGGTTCTCTTTTAGCACCATAGTGTGAATGGAAAGTGGTATTTTCTGTAGATTTTCAAACTGAAGAAAAAAAATGTTGATCTCGCACAAAGAATAACAAACGTCACTGGGATTACAGACTTACTCAGAAGTGATATTACGTTTTGTTTCATCCAGCTGAGCCTCATCGTCATCATTCTGAAAAACAAGATGGTTCACAATTACACACTGAACTATAAACACACACAAAATCATGTGTGTAAATTTGACACTTCCATCCATCCAATTCCATGCAATAACAATGACAATGAATTTTTTAATTGTGGTAAAGAACAAGGGAAAATAAAGACGATCCAGTAAAGTGATATTTCTGTTTATCTGCATCGGTATTTATCCATCCACCTGGAGAAATTGGAGTAAATATTTTTCTATGTATCATTTCATTTTTATTCCTCTGAATGAAGTCTTATATAACGTTTAGTCACCACCAGAGCGCATACCTCTGGCAAGGCTGAAAGAAGAGAGCCTGGATCCAGATTAAAAGTTATTTTTTAAATGGCTCGAGTCCAGTCTCTGGTATTCGTTTCCTTTTTTTCAGTTTTTGTCTGTTTTGAGTTGTTGAGTAATACAGAGACAAAACAGAAGAACTGAAACAAAAGCATATCCTCATATCCAAAGCCAGAAGTAAGGTGACTTCCCACTGCCCATGAACCATGATCAATTTTCAAAATGGCTGCAGAACTGAAGGCTGTGCCCCTGTCCCCTCACATCCCAGCAAACCATACACATGACATTTTAAGCACCTGGAGGACCAGCTCCTGGTAAAACTGAAAAATACTTGTTTTTCTTTACAAATGTACAAGGATACAGACTGCTCATTATGTTTGCTTCCTGGCTTCCTACCCATAAAGTTAGCAATTGCTGTTCTGCTAGTGGCGGAACACAGGATGAAATGGAAAAGCTGAGTGTTTGCATGGATGGAGAGCAGACCATTGGCAGGAAATAAGATGGACCTGCAGGCATTAATCAAGACGGTCTTGCTAAATGCTCTGTGGACACACTGCGTCATGCACAGAGAAGTCTTAGCAGCAAGACAAATGAACTCTAAACGTTAAAACTGACGCTATCACTAGTTTTACACGGAGAACTTTTGATCCGATCGAACATCCAGTCAGAACAAAAATGTGTAACGTCAACGCCTCAATTTATCCATATGTGTGAGGGATGTCATACATACTCGGCAGACGTCAGGAGGGAACTCCTGAACTGCTAGAGAGCCAACAGTTTATTACATTCACTTTGCAGCACCACACTTGGACTGAATCATATCCTTTTGTCTAATAATGTACAAACTTCATCACATTCATTTCGTCACAGAAGTTGTCGCACCCAGTATCATTTAATAAACCACTCTGGTCTCATCATCACCTGTCTTTAAAATTGATCTACTCTCCTTTAAGAGCCTGCAGTAGTGCGGAAGGACAGGAAGCTGTCTGCTCTCTGATTGGACCATTTGATTAGTCACCATCCAATCAGACAAAAGACAGGGACAAAATACACTCTGCAACTTCAAAGTCTGGCACACAGTTCTGTGCTTTGCATCTGTGGAAAATAACTGAAGTTTTTTGGCAAATAGAATTTTTTTTTTTTTACAACCATGCAAATCCTTTTCTGCACATTTGCAAACTTGAATTCTTCAAGCAAATTTTTTTTTGCAGGATAACAAACTTGATTTACATATATAAACTCTGAAATTATTAGCAAACATTCATTTACAGCTGCAAAATCTTTATGACTTTATATTTAGCCCTTATTATTGGGCCACAAGGACTTTTGTCCTGCAAAGGGGGACATGACAGAAAAGGTTTAAATTATGTTTTAGATGTTGCTCACTTCTCCCAGCTGAACAATCCCAGTTGAGCGTCTTTCCCTCCTCCCTCTTCTCCGGTCCTTTGCTCCGAGACGTTTATCTCCCTCTGACTCCACCTGCTTCACAGATTCAGTGTCTGAAATGCATAAAGATTGATGGAAAAACACTCTTGAGTACTGGGAGTCTTTTCTTAGAATCAAAAAGTAAATGATGAGACATGGCTGATTTACAGACAGATAAAAAAAATGACTTGATTAGACGATAATAGGTGTGACTAAAAGTTTCCAGCTGTACCGTTCTGGGTTCAGAGATAAAAATGTGTGAAGAAGGATGTAGCTTTAAAAGATATGTTCGACCTCTACTCCAGATCACACAAGCTCAAGCTCAATTTAACGTTAAGAACATGTTGATTTTGGCTCCAAGTTCAATGTTTCAGTAGCTCAGCTCCAAAATTACCTCATTACTGAGGCTGCAGGCTGATTTACTTCAAAATTAATTATAATCACAAAAGTTTTTTTTTTACACACAAACACCAGAGAATGTTTTTAACAATTTGGTCCTGTACAGTTGTTGTTAACACAAGCAGACCATAATGGGACGCTTTCTGCTGGAGATGTGCTTTCTGGATGGGAACATAAAGGAGGAGGAGCTATTTGGAGCAAGAAGGAAGCAACACGCAGTATCATAATTAAACTGTAGAAAGCTTTTTTTACATGTTTGTTCATATGAGCACTGCATGTACTTAAACTAGGGCTGTCAAACGATTACAATTTTTAATCAAATTAATCAGTTTCAAATAATTTAATCATGATTAATCACCACTTGAGACTATGCCTGAAATTTGCCCGTGTTTTATGTATTGTATCAACAGAAGGCGCTAAGGCTACACATATTCAGAATTAACTGACCATCCCTTGGGTAAACGTGAGATGTCCAATGGTCAGTAAATGCAGCATGTAAAGTACGTAATGTACTAAAAACAAGTTTTACCTTTTATCATTGAAATGTGAGTGTTTGTGCAGCAGTGATAAAAGTCCTACAGCATCACCCAAAATAAACACCTAAAAATAGACAATTGGCTGTTTTTTCTTTGCTTTTTTTTTTTTTTTACATCAAATGATCACTTTAGTTATAAGAATCAGTTCAATATTTCATATAATCTAGACCTAAAAAAAGGTTGCATTTGTGCCCCCCTTTTCCTGGTCAGTGCACCTATCTGGTCCCCCATCAGAACTTTTCTAGTACTGTGTTAGAGAAGGTCCTGCCAAAAACAATATTTTTGGGTAAATATGTGATGGTGTGAATCATGAACCGCTAGTTTCCTCCTTCCCACCTCAACCACAAACAAACACAACAAGACAGAAAAAGCTGACCACAATCAGCCATCACACGTGCTGTACAAACAGAGCCGACCAGAGATCCACTAGAGCAGATATGTTGGTGCAAACCACAGGATATGTTTAAAACAAAAAAAAATGTAGGAAAAGTGTGTGGGTGTAACATCTCGCCTCTTCAAGTCCTGCTGTCATAACAGAGAAATGACGGATGTATGGGGCTGTAACTGTGTTAAAAAATATTAACACAATTAATTATAGCTGTTAATGCATTATTTTTGACAGCCCTAATTTAAACATATCCATAATAGAGTGAGCAGAAAGAATAGGAATTAAGTGTGTACATGGCAGCCAGTTGCGACACATCAAATGAACCTGACTAACTGGCCATCATCAAATACTCCAGTGCATGTGGGAAAGCAGCTATGTTGAATGCTTCAGTTGTTCATTTAAAAACACACCAACCCACACAAAAAGGTAGAGGTCTTGAAAGGGTTTAAAAAATCTAATAATCTACAAAACCCGCTAAAATTTTCAGGCCTAGAAGGGGAAGTCCCCACCCTGAAACATCTCTATATCATTTCCAGAATGCATGTGTTATTTCTTTGAATGCAGACGTAAACAAAAAAAAACAAGACCACAAACTAGGGTGGAGGTCTTGGAGAGGAAATATATAAGAGCAGATAACCTGCAATCAAGTGCCAGCACCCTGACTCACCAGTGACCGCCAGTGTGTGAGAAACCCTAATTTTAAAGCTAGAATGCAACTCAAATTGTGCTTCACACTTCTTGTTTTTACTCAGCCATCTTGTTCTCACTGTGGACAGAAGGTCCACTTCTAGGAAAGTCAGCTGAGAGAACATTTCCATAAAATGTCAGAAGAAATGTGGTGTTTAATTTCAGCTATTAAATTGTTAGTGGGTAGATTACCCGTAAGAGCCTGACGTGACATATTTGTCACATAGAGTTTGAGACATTTTGCTTGTAATTTATGGTACAAACTTTGCTCAAACTCCTGTTGAACACAATGCAATACCTGTCTTCTGTCCCCTAATAAAATATTTAATATTTTTAAACTATCACATGGTAATAAACGGTAGATATCTTTTGTTACATTTTGTTAAAGGGCCAAATAAAGACCTCATATTTAGTAAATTGGACTTTTCTTACCATTTCTTCATAGGTCGGGCCTTAACAGGTTAAATGTACATTATGCCTATATGTGCTTTAATTTTGTTTTTATATAATTTTTTTATTTATTTTTTGTCTATTTATATGGATAGCTACTATAAAATGTGATCAACTCGACACTTTTCTCATCCACTTGTTCAGTTTCCTCAAATGTTTTAAGAACACACACACTGCATATCATGAACAGCTGTTGTCTTTGGGTTTCTTTTTTTATAGATAATGGTCTGTAAATGGTAAATGGCCTGTACTTATTTATACAAAGTGCTTTACATGTACGTCACATTTACACACACATTCACACACTGATGGCGGAAGCTACCATGCAAGGTCCTCAACCAATCAAAGAAGTGGGAACAAAAGTGTCTTTGTGAGAAGTTGCTGGTAAAGAGCCTGATGCTGCAAGTTAAACTGGTTCTTTATGTGGAAACAAAAACTAGTTCATCCCTTGAGTTATGAGCCTTTTTTTAATGCTTCAAAAATTCATACATTAAGTGGATTGGCTACACAAATGGTCGGGTACAAGGACTGAAAAGAAAGTAAAAATATATAAACTAGAAGCACTCAGAGATCGAAGACCTCTTCCAAGCCATTGGTTTCTTTTTTTTTTTGGCCAGTGATTTTGTGCATTATTTTTAGTTAGAAGCTCTAATTGAAAAATCTTCCTACAGTAAATAATCCTTTAAATAATTCCTGGTGGTGATCTGAATCTTGATCTTTATTACATTTTAAAATTTCATGAAAATGTCATCAAAATCTGTCCGTAGCCTTTCCGGTACGTTGCTAACACAGACATGATCTCAGGCCTTGCCGCAGGTAATAAATGAGGGGCGGTTTATCACTTTAGCACAATGCATAGTATAAAATTAAGGATAAAAATGGTCAAGGAAATTGTTCACACACTTTACAAGAATTAAGACGTTAATAAAACAACACAGGAAGTTCACATATTTTACCCATTTCAGCAGGTGTGACAGTGACAATGGGGCTCACAGGCTGGATGTTTCTAGGTGGAGGATCAGCAGCTTTACTGACAGTCTTCTCTGCTTCTTTCAGGTCTGTCAGAGTCACACCCTACCATTACAGAGCAGAAACAAAACCACTTAGAACACAGTGAAAACACAACCTCATACAGCCTCATCTGTACTGCAGCAGGTTTACAGTTTTGCACAACAACATTGGTTAACCACATCGTTGCCCAGTCATTTTCCCCTCCATATTCACACAGGCCCCCTGACAAAGCAATCTGTTTGTTCATCTCTCTCCTACCCGCCTTCTTTTTAAGTGCTAACTACTGCAGCTGATTGGATGCCCTGGATACAAACGGGCCTATCACATTTCAGAACCTTTAACAGGAGGAGCACACCACAGCATGCTGGCTCTTGTTTTCTCTGCTCCGGGGTTTATTATGCACTCTTATTAAAAACTGATGGAGAGATGTGGTGAGAGGGAGTGGAGCAGGTAAGTTAAGGGTGCCTGATAGATTTCAAAGTTTCTTTAGTTTAACTACACCGAGATTATTGGTTGGCTCCACCCATGGCAGAGTTGAGCTGTAGGCAAATGAACAATGATTTTCATTTTGACTCATTTCACAACTGTCATGTTTGCTCCTTTTACTAGAAGAGATGTAAATGCCACCATGAAAAAAATGTGAGCTTACACACACAGCTTCCTGATGCTGAAAGAAATAAATGAAATATGAGAAGGTAAACTGGATTAACTTAGGTCAGTAACTCTTATTTATAGAATATTATAGATATAACACGGTTTTGGTTAAATGTTAGTGGTATATCTTTCTAGACATTTACAGACAGCTGATTACAGAAGAAGTTCAGTTGATTGTATGGACTTTTAAGATGTTCTGGGTCTTTTTTGTGGTGGGAGGGGTTGATATAGAAGAGGTGCGGGGGACTATATGGCATTATGAAACAATAATTGATTCTTCTCCGCTCCTCTTTACTTTTTAAATGTTACCTCTCAGTTTGACACCCACATCCTAAAAATGAAAAGATGCATTCAAATTATGCAGCAATTGCTCTTGCTCGACTCTTTTTGCTGTACAAGACCGACATTAAATGCTTTTTGTTTTTAGGTAATTCAGCATATTCTTGACCGGACCCGCTTGAACAGTATTTCTGCACCCTGGACCAAAAGCTCGGTTTAAAGAGTAGAAATTAACCAGAGACCGTTTTCCCTTTGTTGTAGATAAGAGTAGGAGGAGCACTGCTGTGGAGGTACATTAATCATCTACCAATGACACACTAGTGCAGTCTTAACAACTTCCATCTCTTAAACTTTACCTGTGTGGACCGGCGAGACTGACGCATCAGCCGAGAGCGAGCTTTCCTTTGAGACTCAGACTCTTCATCTCTAACTGGAGCCTGGAATCTAAATACAGAAAACAAATGTTTAAATGGTAAATGGTCCGTATTTATATAACTCTTTTCTGTTCCTGGAATGATACCCATCACATTCACACACTGATGGTGGAAGCTGCCATGCAAGAAGCTAACCACGACCCATCAGGAGCAATGTTGGGGTTCGGTGTCTTGCTCATGGACACCTCGACATGAGCTCGACAGGCCGAGGATCGAACCGGCAACCCTCAGGCTACAAGACGACCACTCTACCCACTGAGCCACACTGCCCCAAATAAATATATTTAAATGATTTAATTTATACTACTTATAAAATGACAACAGCAACATTAATCTTCATTAAAACATTATAATTCATCTGCAGACCACAGGGCTGTTGGGAAACATGAACTGGATGTGAGTACTGTTTGTGCTGCTGTTGTTTCTTGTCAGCGTTGGGGCTCTCAGCTGCAGCATCCTTCATCTGCGGAGTAGGTTGGACTCTGGCAGTGCGGCTTGCCTTGTCTTTCTCCCCCTCCTCCTCCTCCTCCTCTTTCTCCTCTGATGTCTGGATCACGTGACAGAGAAGAGAGGTTAACACTTAAAATACAACCAGCCGATGCCACTTAAACTTTCCATTTATCACCCAGATTTGAAAATGAAATGCTATGATGTTGAAACAGGTCTACTGAGAAATGCTGTAATCTTCATAGGTGTGTGTTAAACTTGTGTTGTAATTTAGGGTGTGTGGACAGTCATGTGTACTGTAATTCATTAGAAATATAACCCCGCCCTCCCAGCTTTTTTTTTCTTCTTTTTTTTTTCCCTCCTTGCGATATTTATTTATAATAATTTTATTCAACATGTTCTTCTGTTTCTACCCATTGTTTTGTAGAAACAGATTTAGTCTAAACCACAAGCAAACAATACTCAAAACATTTGACTTTATCTGATGCTGTTTACAAAAATTCTAAATAAATGCAGAAAAAAGTAAAAGAATAAAAAGAAATTTGGAACTTTCTCAGGAAAAAGGTAAGAAAATTCAGCTGATGTTAGGGATATCTTACAGCAGAAATACCATTCAGAGTTTACCACAGGAAGCCGCTTGCAGACAGACTCAGTATTTTTATATTTTTAGTTGGTTGATGTGAACACTCAGTGTTCACGTACACATTTTTGAAATGAATCACCATAGGAAGGATGTTAAACTTTAATACTGTAACCATTTACCATACCCCGAGCTCTAACACTCAAAAGCAAGAGGCCTTTAAGTATGTACAAAGGTTAATAAAAATAATTATACTTGTGTACGCAGCACAAGATTCACTCACTCATGGTTCGAGGCTTTTTCAAAAATACGACTTTTTTTCACTACTCTTTGCTCTAGACTCTAGTTTTATTCTAAACGTGTAGCAAACAGATAAAGATGCTTTATGATTACTTTGTTTTTTGCATCTTTACCTTGTCAGCAGGGCTGACTACAGATGTGGTCACACTCTCCGAATCTGGACTGGAAACTGTGGAGCTTTCTGGGATCGAGAGAAAAAACATTTTCTGTCATCAGTGTGTTGACTCATATCTCTAGTGGGTGAATGTGGCACTCCAGGTCAAACTGATTTACCGGGGCTGCTCTCCTTATCCTCACTAAGTTCCAGGCCTCCTGAAACACCCCTCTCTTTCGACTGATCCTGAACGTTCATCTTGTCCTTGCTGCTCATCCTGCATATTGAACTCCTGCATGAAGGAAATTAATACAGAAAACAACGGTGAGGAAACTCAGAGTGGTGTTATCTGAGGAGATTTCTCCGGTGTCATTACTTAATTTCTGATCACCTTATGTCTTCTATATTTACTATGTCACTGCAACAATCAAAAACAATTTAAATGGGGATAATATCTGAAATTCAGGATAAGACAAAGGTGGATATTAACCTCCGACGCTTATTTTGTGCATTTGTAGCATTGGAGCCTGGCTGGTTCTGTCTGTCTGAAATAGACTGTTCATTGCGCCACTGAAATAAGAGGAAGACATTATGTAAATTTTCATAAAGTACATGTATAGCTCAACATACACACAAATGCTCACTTACATTGGCTTGTTTCTGTGATAACTCTTCCAGGAGCTGCGAAACACTTTCATCGGCTACTTCAAAGGGTGTCTGACCCTGCAAATTGGATGTTAATAGTGAAAAATAGGAAAAATATGACCAATCACATTACAAGAAAGCCTAAAATAAAGTATGCTGGTTAACAAGCTGAACGCAGCAGAGTGACGTTACACGACCGGTAATCTCTGGGCCTCACCCCATTGCTGCGAGCCTCCATATTGCACAGTTGCTCAGCCAGAATGCAGCATGCGTCCCCCTGACCCCAGTGGGCAGCTGCATGGAGAGGAGTCCAGCCATCAAAGTCTGTAGCGGATACATCCAACCCACACTGACACAGTATCCTGGAAGAACGACGGAATAGCAACAAAGCAGGAGGAAAATATATCACTGTACCAATAAAACTACTGAAACAACAGAATAATTCATATCTGGAAATTCAGTTATTAATTTTAATATTTTATTTGATTTTTTTTACTTCAGGGCCTCTGTGTAGCCTTTGGCAGCGGCCACATGCAACGGGGTGGCTCCTGTCTTTGGGTGTCGGATGTTGTCAGGTGGGCCCTCAGTCAGCCAGATCCGGGCATCTGTCGTGATCTGCTCCTCCTCCAGCCGTTTGACTGCCTCCAAGTCCACACCTGGAGAGAATAAATCAATATGAAAACATACATAAAATATAGAAATGACTAGTGAATGCTACAACTACTCCTAAGATGTAAATCTGAAGGGAAATTAAATATTCAGAGACTCCAGTTAACTCAGAATGACAAAACTGTTTCATGCAATAAATAAAGAGGTGCCTCATTTGTAAGGAAAATGAGTTTGAGCTGAGTATGTGGGTTGCACTTTTGAAAAACTTGTTTTGAGCTTCTAATACCCCAGGTGCTGACAATCAGCTGCTCCGCTAATGCTATGATTTAGCAGCACCTGTGATTTTGGACCCTGGAGATATGGAGATGAGATTCTGCAGCCAGTAAAAATCCCATATCTCTGCAGTTTGGGACCGAACTCTAACCTCCAAGATGACAACGCTCAGCCCCACAGAGCAAGGTTTTATCAGAAACTACCTCAAAAATGTGAGATTGGACAAGATGAAATAGCCTGCCTGCAGTCCTGACCTCAATTCCACTGAATACTAGTGGGATCAGCTTGAGTGTGCTGTTGATGCCAGGGTGACAAACACAACCACACTGGCTGAAGAATCGAATGCCATCCCAAACTGTGTGTGACCAGCATGAGGAGGAGGTACCAGGCTGTTGTTGCTGTATATGGGTCTTCCACATGTTACTAGGGCTCCTGTTTGGTTGGTTAACTGCACCATGGCCCACTCCAGGGTGGGGACCCTGAATCTGAAAAGTTTATTGTGTTGCATTTAAAAAATTCTAATTAATTAAGTTGAGATTCAAAGTCCGTTTCCCTGAATGAAGGTGCAGAGAAAATACATTTTGCATTACAATAATTATGGATGCTGAGGGCCCTATCACCCCTCTAAAATTGTGCTAAATGGTTTAGTCCAAACCTGCACTGGTCTGTTCAACCGAGTTACACACAGAGCACAGGCAAACAGCCAGAGGAAAAGTCATGTACTTCCCAAATAAAGTGAAGTCTGGATACCAGGAAAGAGAGCGAAAAAACACAGGGTAAGGAAATGAAGTGAGGGGCAGCAGCTTCTTAGAGGAGTCAAGTCAAAGTTATTCATAAAGCACATTTAAAAACCTCAGTTGACCAAAGTGCTGTACAAAGCAAAGCAGATAAAATGCCTAAAATAAATAAAATAAAAATAATTAAAATAAAATAAAATAAGCTAATATATCTCATAAAGCAAAACACAAGAATAAAATAATATAAAATTATGTTAAAATAACATGAAACACATAAATACAATAAAACTATTAAAATGCTCAAGCTGAAGGAAAAGCCTGTGAGAAAAGGTGTGTTTTTAAGGATTTAAAATTCTCCATGCTCTGTAATGATCTATTATTAAAAGGCAGAATGTTCCTGAGTTCGGGAGCAGCGGCAGAAAAAGCTCTGTCACCCTGCTCAAGAGCCATAGATGAAAAAACTAGATTTGACCACAGAGCTAATTTGTTTATCAAATTTAAAATCAGAATCAAAAATCACACCAAGGTTTCTCACAAAGTGCTAACAGTGCTGAGATCACAGGCCACCTACACTGACATGAACATCCAATAAGTGAGACTGAACAAAAACAATTATTTGTGTCTTCTCCTTATTTAAAGAAAGTGTTTCCCAAACCATGAATGAACTTCCACAAGACACCTCAACAGGGTGTCTACGGATACACCAGACCTCGTCTGTATTGGCAGATAGATTTGTAGGTCGTCAGCAAAACCATGGAAGGCAATGCCATGCTTCCCAAAAATAGAACCCAATAGAAGTCCAATCAACTAACACACAGCCTGAGCCGACATCGGCAGCAGCTGTCCGTCAACACATTAGGATTCATTTGGGGACAACACAGATTAATTTCCTTCAGAAATGAATCGAAGTTGTTACCGCAAATCATTTGATTTTATGATGCCACTGACATAATGTTATATGAAAAACTGAAGGCACTGGATCCCTTAAGTCCACAAATGTTGATAAATTATTTACCATCAATTTTTAAATGAATAAAACAGCAGGAGAATTTTCCAACTTTAAGGCCACAGTCTGATTATTATAACCGCTACTGTTGGTGCTTTTGAGTCAGATTTATTACCTTATAAAAGGTCTAACCTGCAAAAGGGACTGTCTTATAATTATTACTAATTTACTTCATTGAATTTATTAACTGGAAAATAAGGAAGTGACATTAATCACAAAACTGTCCTGCCGGTGTGTTATAAATCTGTGGAGTTTTCATCAATAGTAATAATATAATCTATACAATATCTACTGAACCTTTGCAGAACCACTTTAACATTGTAACGTCAGTATTAGCAAAGATTAACAACGTGAACCACATGGTCCTCCATTTAAGATGCAGCAGCAGGTCCATCATCATGTCCAGATGATCACTGAGGATGTGAGAAAGATGAGCTTCATAGAGGCAGTTAAACTATTAAATTTACAATCAATCATCTGTAGCTTAAGATATTAATCTTCTATCTATCAAACTTGTACAGGGTCTGTCCTCCTTGTAGCAGATATTGAGATTTAGAAGATGGAACAGGGAGGTGAAAGTTGCTCTGAAAGGAAGTGAGGAGGTTTAGAGAAGGAAAGAAGAGGACAGTGAAGACAGTGAGAGGCTGATCAATGCAGAGGAATGTCTGCCAGATGAACCAGGACTATGGCCAGAGAAGCTATTTCGCCATTTAGAGGTAAAGCGAAGATCATATTATCTTAGTTTTATACCATGGGAAAAGAATGCGTGAGAACTATCGATCAAGTTCACACAGGGGCCCACCAAGATGGTTTGTACATCGGGCCCAGGATTCCACGCTATGGCCATGGTCATAACCCACATGCTCATCTGTGCTGCTCATCTCACAAATGAACTTTCCTTACAAATGTGGCACTATCCAAAGTGCTTTTAAGTGAAGCAGAAATTAATCTACGTTCTGAGTTTGTCACATCGCTGAAAATGTAGTGTTAGCCACCCTGCCAAACAGGAATGGTTAAAACAAACAATTAACAGTTAAATAAAATTAGGACTAGAAAAATCAGGAAAATAAGCAGTACTCTCTGCTGTCAGAAAGTCAGGAGACGTCAAACAGGTCTCACGTCAGCTCAGTTAAAACACGAACCAAAAATCCATCCAGTGAATCTTGGGCACGTTGGTACTGGGAGTCACAGGTTCTCATCCAGTGACCCCTCATTTGTTCGCTTATCCCTTTAACATCTAAGCCCCAAACAGGCCGCCTGGATATATTTTGTTGGTTTGGCTGTAAGCCACGACTTATTACTTACTCTGCTTCG
>JBAFTA010000005.1:32491218-32502675 GCA_036919975.1 Melanotaenia parkinsoni | reverse complement strand
ATTGAAGCTTTGGAGGGAGCTGCCGGAGTATTCTTGTGGGAAGGAGTCTTGTCTTTTTCTTTCCTTTTAGTACCTTGGTCAAACCGCTGCATGATGAGAATAGTTCGTGTGAAGCTAGGAGGAGGCTAGCTGGTAGCAACACGTTGTTTGTAGCTTCCAATAGGTTAAGAGTAAACAGTGAATTTGGTAGTCCCCTCTTTCGGTCAATGAAGTAGAATTTATTTTTATACCATTATGGCTTGTTCTTGGCTAAGAGAAGTCCATAATTCGAGATTAAGAGAAGCGAAAACTGGAAACCGTTCTCAGCCACGAGAACTTACGACCGCACCAGCCGCCATCTTGGAAGCCTCCTCTGTCCTCTTTTGTCCTCTTTCTGCTCTTTTCCGCTGTGTGACTCAGAAAAGTAAAGTCTCGCCTGTGTTTGACCTGTCGAATCTCGCGATCGCAGCGGCCTACCGTAATAAGCCTTATATGAGTGCAAAGGCCATTCTCTCTACTTTCAGGAACTGTTTGAATGATTTTTATGGCACAAACGGTCTAGGAATTACGGCAGTTAGAACAACGCATGTAAAATCTGTCGGCGCCGACATGGTCGGTATTAAAGCGTTAAATAACGTTTGTTATCGCTTCATGTCTCTGGAAGCTGGTGGATTATTTAGTCGCGACTCTTCAGTCTAACTTTAGAGGGGTTAGCAACTCGCGTTTAATAAAAGTAGAGTTGCTTGGGGCTGTGGGAGGAGTCTGCAGAAGAGCGCTGCAACGCCAGTAGGGCTCAATTTGCAACTGAAAACAGCACAAGAGTAAACAGAGGAGCAAATTATTGACTCGTTTCATTTTTATGATCGTTGAAAACCCAGATCGTAATTGAGATTAAAATTCGATTAATCACCCAGCCCTACTCGAAGACAAGATGTTAAAAGTCTGAGGTCCACAATAAAAAGAGCGATTAGAGCTGCATGTCTACCAAATAAAAGTTCAGAAGAAGGAAAAAAATGTTGCATGTATTGCTGCTGAGCCACATTGAAATTTGCTTGCATCGACAGCCCTTCTACACTCAATCAAATCAAGTGACATCCTATAGTTAAAGAACAGCACTCACCCTGCCTCACAGTGTAATCCTGAAGAAGGGATTCAGTGGTTTCATCCAGAGCAATGTCCAGAGGAACGTCACCATCACAGTTCACAGCAGAAAGAGATGCACCTTGCTGCAAAAGGAATCTGACAAAGCAAACATTAAATCAGCTAACTAAATAAACACTTTTTATTCCATCACATTATCTGTGTTTTGAGAGGCAGATACATTCAACCTCAAAGATGACGCCAAAAGGCATTAAGAGCAAGACACTGCAGAAAAAAAGCACATCAATTTTTAATCTTTTGAGCTGCATGCAATTGTAAGACAGGCCAGCCCACTCAAGCTTCAGCTGACGTCTTGTCTTGCCAAACACAACAATGTTAGTATTGTTGAGTGCAGAAATGCTCTGGCACCCACACACTGCTCTGACGTCCCTCCAGTGCACTGTGGTGCTTAGCTATTACATGGCTGTATTCAGTTAACTGCTGAGGTTTATACTACACACTCTGCAATGTCAGCGTGGCCGCAGGAGGAAGCAACATGCAGCGGTGTCCATCCCTCACTGTCAACCTGGTTCACGGTAGCACCATGCTCCAGAAGAAATGTCACCATTTCTATGCTGCCATCTATGCAGGACTGTGCAATGAAACAAAAAAACATATCACAACCTTAAATCATTCTCATAAATAATCACAGAAACCTCAGTAAGGAGAAAGTGCCTTGCCTGGTGCAAAGCCGTGATGCCATCAGCATTGCAGCAGTTGACAGTATCTGCCACATCGTCCCCGTTCCTCCTTTTGGCTTCATCCAGCATCACCTTGGCCTCCTCTGTGTCGCCACTGGCACAGGTTGCCAGGAACTCAGCAGCTCTGTCAAACCTCACACTCTTCCTAAAGGCAGAGAATACAGGCAATTTTACTTCCTGGGTCAGTATATTTCCTGAAGTTTTATGCTTTTAAATGTTTTTCATGTCATGTTCTTAGATTCTTAGCAGACTGAGAAAAAATAATATTTTCTAACAAATTTTTTTTTAAGAAACTCAGATTTTAGAAGCGATTTCCCAGCAATGCTCAGATTTTAGGACCAGCACACACTGAGGCACTAGTCTGTTACATAAAGAGGGAAAATCAAAACAAAGACATTTTAAAACATTTGCAGTTTCACTGCTGGAAAAAAACACGATTCAAGATAAGAGCAAGTTCATTTACAAGAGACAAAAACCCAGAGAACATAAAAAGGAATGCTTTTAATCTACCTGTCTCTGCCCTGTCAACATGCAAACATTCAAACATTATTTCAGGGCTGTTGAGAAATGTTGCTTTGTTAGCTGCTGAGCATTCCTTATAACAAGATATAAGGTATAAGTGGGACAAATGCTGCATACAATGCACCTGGAAGTTGGAAATCAGAACTTGAAAGAAGTTATTTTCAACCTCGACGTGGACAATGTGGTAACATACCTTGACTAATACACCTAGACAATGTGGTTTCATACACACAACTAGGCTCAAATGAGCCAAGGTATTTTTCACCTGCTCAAAAAGTCTGTTTCTCTAGACAAAAAAAAACTGTATAAATGTATACAATCAACTTTCTTATAAAATGCATAATGCATGGATCAGAGACTGGTCCATGCTTTTATCACACGCAGAATTGACTGTTGTAACACTCTTCTTTCTGGTCTCCCAATGAAAACTTTAGCACCACTGCAGAGGCTGCAGAACTCTGCAGCGCATCTGTTGACTGGGACCAGAAAATGAGCCCGCACTCCAATCCCAGAGTCTCTGCATTGACTACCAGTCCAATCAGGGTCAATTTTAAGGTTCTTTTATTGGTCTATAAAACTCTTAACGGTCATGGGCCCACATTCTTAATGACTACGAGCCCTCAGTACTTCTTAATAGGTCCTCTTTTAGTTTTTATGCTCCACATTTGTGCAAGAGTCTGCCAGATGACCCGAGTCTGCCAGATGATTCGAGTCTGCCAGATGATTCGAGTCTGCCAGATGACCCGAGTCTGCCAGATGATTCGAGTCTGCCAGATGACCCGAGTCTGCCAGAGGGCCCAAGAATGGCTGAAACTGTTGAGGTTTTTAAAGCCAGGCTCCAGACCTATCTTTCTACCCTTGGTTTTAATTTAATGTGTTTATTAATTAAATTAATTTAATGAAAGTCATTTACTCTTTTTGTTTTATTTGATTTGTGTGGGGTTTTTTATGAGGGGCTTTACGTAGGTTATCTGTATCAGTGCCTGTGTGTTCTTAAATTCGGTTAGGTTATATACTTGGGCATGTGAAGGCTATTTTTTTGTTATTTGTAATTTGACATTTAACTTTAGCTGTTATTATGCAAAACACATTGTGCAGCTCTTTGGTATGAAAATTGTTATATAACTTTATTTTATTTAGAAATTGTGACTATAACGCAGGTGATTGAGGCTGAGTTACAACTCATGGCCACTTAAGGTGTTTCCAGACTGTTTTTTTATTCATCTAACAACATTCTAATTATATAAACATAATCATCTGACAAATTCACCATTCAACTAACTAAAATGTTTCTGTGGAGTGAATCTGGCTATAAATGCCATCTCACAGAGAAAGCTGGGCGTGGCACAAGGGTCACTCTGAGACCTCAGATGAGTGGCGACTCTGAAAGACAGTCTCTAAAACATCGGTGGGTTCACAATCTCCCACTCCATCAGAACAGAAAAACCCACATTGAACAATTTTAACATTTTCTCTTATGTGCCAACTGACAAAGAAATGCTTAACTAATTTTACCCATAAATACTTACATTACAGCTAGAATTTGACAACAACACAGCTGTTACTGATTCCTCTTTTAGGATGCATTCACACCGAACAGTGTGGGGACTCAGTTACACTGGTGGTTGCAACATTCTTCTGATCCAAGTTTGCTTTAACACTGCACTCAGGGGGCATTCACACTGGCGCTGTTTGGTCTGCTTTCATGGATAGTACGGTTCTTTGTAGTAGTGTGAATGCTCATTTGCATACTGGTGTGGGCCAAAGAAGCAAACTCTTCTCTGCTTGAAAACCAGAGGTCTCAGTTCACTTGCAAGCGAAACCCAGTGCAGTTTGCTTGCAGCGTGAAAGTGAATGGACTAGTCAGCGAACCAGGAGGAACCAGAGGAAGTGACGTAGAATGTGTCGTGGAGCAACATGCTGGATAACTTGCTGCCTCCCCTGCTGCTCATACTGAACAGAGTCTGGTGAAAACCATATTAGGTTTGAACAGCAAAGTAAAAGCAGAAACCCCAAGACTGCATAAATTACACTACAATTGCTACATAAATAAAATTTCATCGTTTACTTAAGGGGAATGAGACATTTTTGGGTCCTGGCCAATAAATGAGTCCGGTTTTCTTCTCCCTGCTGTCTTTTTCCTTGTTTTGGTTGTATTAGACAATAACGACTCTAGTGAGCTGCTGTTGCAACTGTGCAACGTTCTCCAGGTGGTTTGGTCCACGTGCGCAAAATGCAATGTGAAAGCAAAGCAAACCAAATGAAGGTGCAACATTTATTGGCATTAACTGTGTGATCAAACAGTCCCCCAGACTATCCTGGTGTGAATGTGCCTTAAGTCAAAAGAACCAGACCTTCTGAACAACATTCCCTTCTTCACCAGAGGTGGTGCTGCATCAAGATTTACTAAAGGACACGACAAGACAAACAATGACTGTAGCTCAGTTGGAAGGGCAGTTGTTTACCAATCAGGAAGTAAGTGGATCTTCCCCAGCCTGTATGCCGAAGTGTCCTTGGGCAAGACAATGAACCCAATGTTCTCTACCGATGTGTCTATCAGGGCTTGAATGTGTGTGATAGATGAGCACTTTGTATAAAACACTAGAAGTGCTGTATGTGTGTGTGTGTCATTGGGTGAATGTGACATGTAGTGTAAAAGCACTTTGAGTTGTCAACATATGACTAGAAAAGCGCTACATTAATCCATTTAATTTAAGAACTCTTTCATTTATTGCAATAAAACCTCTTTTTCTACCACATAATAGCAAATAGCTTCATCAAATCCTAGCATCCTGGGTTCATCACATTATCTCATCCTCACTCTACATCTGACCATGAGCCATTTCTCCTGGCCATCGCTCTACTCACACATATATTTTGTTTGTATTTACCCACAAAGTCCTGCTTTGTACCCACAATGCCATGCATTGTAGTCCACATCCTGTATTTGGTTCACGCAAAGCAGCAAATTGAGAGTAAAGTTTTTGGGAAGACCAGAGCTCGCTTCTTTGATCCACATCAGAGTTGGGTTGCACATTCACACCTCCCCAAATGAACTACACATTTTCTAAGTAAACAAACTGGGAGTCGAATCAGAACAGCTAGTACCAAAAGTTACTGCCAACTGGTAGGTTAATAATCTTGTACTTGTGTACAATGACAATAAACCTTGATTCTGATTCAAATTAATTTTTCAGTGCAGCTCCATAAACGTTGGACTTCAATGTTGCTCCATTACTATTTAAGTTTTATAGACTAATGTTAAGAACTATTGCTTATATATGGCCCAGTTTTCAAATTTAACTAGATTGTTTAGGAAATGGCAGCAATTCAGCGTGTTCTTTGATCAATGGAAAACAGGGAATTCTGTGTTCTGGGGTTACAAAATGAGAACATAAGACAAATTAGAGCATTATTACCTCATTTCTTTTGTATAGCACAACAAATTCGTTGATACTTTGCATATAGTAAAACAAGACAAGAATGGAAGAGTTGCATTTTCCTTTGTCTCAGGTGCAGTAAATGCAAAACAACTTGCAGTTACTGTGTTGTGTGCAGAGAAAGATAAGAATGCTGGATATTTTAACTATAAGCTGGAGGTGTGATGTAGAAATCCACTGCAGAGCTGATGGGAAGGCATATCTTTAGACCTAGGAAGGTCCAAAGATACAGGGTTGGTGTTTTTTCACATGTTCCTTTAGAAAAATTGTGATGGTGCCTGCCAGCGTTATTGGCACAATGATTGAAAAACAAAAATATCTGTAATAAACATGTAAAGTACAGAAAGAGATTTGACTCGGCACAGACACTGTGAACAAAATGTTGAACATTAAGCCTTAGCAATCCAGCTATTCACTGAGCAAACTCCTACATCATAAATGAACACTGATAATAAACAAGAGCTCATCAAACGAGTATGGTTATTAAACAGCTGGCCTTTACTATGCTGCTAGGTATTTCCATTATTTCGTCTCCCACTGTACAAGCCCACGCACAGCAGCATTCCTTCCTGTACATACCTTAGGATGTTTAAGCTAAGCTAGCAGGGGGTTAGCTGACCGTTAGCATCAAGGCGTTCTGATGAACATGTCTGATACATGTTTCCTTACCGTCGTCTGGGGAGGCTGCTTCCATTTCTTTCCGCAGATTCTAGCTGCTCCTTCTGCGGGTCGTTAAGCTCGGCATCGGGCTCCCCTGCTCCGTCCCCGGCATCGCCCCGCCACCTCCGTCGAGGCACGTCCGACGCTTTGTCGGTGCAGGAGCCGGCCCAGCGCTTCAGCTGCTCCCGCCGCTTGGTCCTCGCCGAGTCTCCCATTTATTTAACCGCGGAGGACGGTTTTTTTTAAAAAATAAAACATACGGTAGCGGGCACAGACACACCCTCCATGTGTATACTTTCACTTCCTGGTTCTTGCTCTGGCTCCTGCACTGAATGTGTAGGTAGGGAGCCTCGGCTCGTGCTCGTATCGGGAGCGCGCGACACGGTGTGGAGCAGCCTGCGTTACGTCACCACCACTGTTTGGTAGTAGTGTCTTGGAGGGGGCAAAAATAGCCCCGTGCATGTGCGCTTTCTGCATACTGTACTTCCTGCCATTGTGCTTTTTGAGATCAGTAAATTATACATCCTCCAAAAGAATTTGGTATTTAAAGAGCAGGAGCCAGGACTGTCGGTAAAAATTAGAGATAAAGCACGTTGTAATTAAAGAGGATTTTTAGAGATGTGCTGACGTCTTTTTGGTGTGTGCAGTTATTTTGGGAGCATCCGCAAATGATATAACAAACATGAGTTCGCAAATTATAATTCCTGACTTTTAGGAAATCCTGACTCCTCATTTTAGGAAGTCAACCCATTAGTGAAGAACAGACTTTTAATTGGGTTATATTGTTCTTGATATCAGCTAAACCTGGGTTTTTGACAGGAAGCATTACTCCCAAGAGATAGCTGTTAGGTGAAACATTGGAAAGGATTATGCTACTTCTTTAGGAAGTTAATACAACACAGAGTGTAACAAAAGATGATGGTTGTTTAAGTTTCTCTGAAATTGTAGCAAGTAAAATGGAAAGGTTTAAGCTCAGTGTAGATAGATCCCTTAAGATACACAATGAGAGGAAGACTTTGATTTAAAATCATCCTGACCACCAATATAAAACTTGTTTAAAAGGCAGACAGCTTGTATGTACAGTTTAACACATAAATATTTACAGAAACTGTAGCTTTAAAATAAAACATTGCAGTTTAAGGTTTAAGACGGGTTATATCATTTTGACAGAACAGAGCATTTAGAAAAAAAGCAAAAATCTGTAATAACTACTGAGCACAAAGACCTCCAGGCTGAGTAACACTGATTTAAAATTAATTTTCTAAATATGAACACTGGACTCAGTGGCCCACATATATCAGCCATGATCAAAGCAATCAATGTTAAGCCAGTGTGTGACCGCTTAGTGAGCTTGTAAACATTCCAACATGGACACAGGGTCAAATTCCATGCCACATTTTTTCTGTGGCTGTGTGTCAACCACTCTGTAGCCTGAAACCTACAGAAAAAGACAGCTGCTGACAGATGTAAGTATGTATATAATTTCCATTTATTTGTGCATTTGCAGTCTTTTGTACTAGTCTTGAGCTTTATGATACAGTACAGCAGAAACAGAAACATCTACTTCAGTGATCTTGAAAATCTTTTTTTTTGTTTTTTTTTCTCCTGCGCCCCCTACTTGTCTTTTTTCCTCTGGATACCAAATGCTAAATGACAAGCAAACATTCAGTATTTTCTAAATCACACTCATTTTTGAGAAAGGACAGTTGCTTCAAAACTATTTGTTAGGCATGATGTCTTTCAGTTCCCACTTTCATGTCAAATAAAAAAGCTTACAATTTACCTTAGTATACAGGGACGTTTCCAGTATGTCTGCATCAAAACACCCGGTGGCACATTCAATCCCACCCCACACCCTGACCCGACTGGCACGAGAGTGGCTGGCAGAGGACACACCCAACTTTGACCCGGCAGGAGTGTGTGTTGGATCAGAAGAAGTTGAGGCATGGTTGCTGTGCAAAACTCCACACACCATCCTAGCAGGAAGTCCTTTCTTCACAGCAGTGTTCACTGAGGTCGGCTGCACTGTGGAGTGGATTTACCAGGAAGGAGCTGCAATCGGTAGGCATCAAATACAAGCTTCCACAGATTCAGTTATTAAATAAGTTTGTAAAACATAGCTGGTCATTGATTCAGTTCAATTCAGCTTTACATAGCACAAATTCACAACAAAGTTATTCCAGGGCACTTAACAGACAAATCAATTCAAGCCAATCTATTGCCAATCCATACAATCCAATTCACAACAGATAATAGCCTAGCTAAGGAAAACCAACAGATTGCATGGGATTGTTCATTTAACCATACACAATGATAAAATATGCACCAGACAAACAACCAAATACAACAGAAATGCAAGTATTACTCAATCATTAAGTATTTCAAAGTCTGTTATTCATGCATTTTGGTATGCAGCTCACCATTAAAATATCTCTATAAGAAAGCCTCACAGAACACTCTAATTTTCCCTCCAGAATCTAAGGAACATGAAGGTTAAATGACATCAAATTTGATAAACGAGCCCCTGCATTGTTCCATCTTATTGGAATGATTTAAGGTCTGCTAAAAATAAAAAAGAATTCTGATTAAGTCAAGAGTAGGCGTGCGTCTTTTATCTATTTTTTAGATAAGATCTGTGTTGATTTCCTGACCAATAGTAAAAAGGGCACTCACTGTCAGCTGTTAAGCTTATCAGTTAACATGTTATATTATCTTTGTTTAGTTCATATAAGGACTAGACGTGACTGCCACCTGTGAAAATGTACATCGCAGCATGTTTTAATTCTGTCTTGACTTTTGTGTTAGCATTAAAGGTACAGTACTAAAATCAGGTCCATATTCTTCTGCTGTGTCACCACTTAGTTGTGGGGGACCTCAAGGGTCTATTCTAGGCACTGTTTTTTCTCATCATATATGCTTCTTTTGGGATCTGTTTTTAAAGAGCACATATTTTATTGGCAAAAGGCAATTCCCCAGCCAGCATGTCTACTTGGGGCCCATAAGGTTTACATTTGGGCTGCATATAAGCTTCTGTTTGTCTGCAGTTTCCAAGTGGCCTCACCTGTGTTTGCCTCATACAGTATGAGTTTCAAGTTGGTTCTGACTGAGTTTCAGCTGGGGCTCACTTTGCTGAGGGCCCATGTGGGGTCCTGTTCATGCCCATGCCCAAGTTGTTGAAAGAGTTGATCCAATTTGGCTGGGTCAACTCTTTAGTATGGTTATAAAACCATTGGCCTGCTACATACTGTCACCCAGCCGAGAAGAACCTTGGAGTAATCTTGACCGTGTCTTTAAAAACAGACTAGCTCAGTGGTTATATGTTTATGAAAAACACACTTCCCTTATCCAACCTTCCATCTCTCCTGGGCAAGCTGGCTGGCTGTTTATCTCAAGATCAATTCTTCTTCCAGAGTCCTGGGAGCTTGACAGTCCTACGCAGTGTGTTAGGTGTTCCTAGGGCTGCACTCTTCTGGATGGAGATATCTGATGTTTGTCCAGGTATCTGTTGGAGCCCCTTCTCCAGTGTGGGGGACACGTCTCCCAGTGCTCCGATGACCACTGGTGCTACTGTTGCCTTCACCTTCCAGGCTTTCTCCAGCTCTTCCTTGAGTACACCATGAGCATCACCATTTTGTCAGTCTGTATCTTGAAGGCCCACAGGATCTTAGCCCTCTCATTCTCCACCACCTTAAGAGGTGTTTCCCATTGTGACTTCAGGGTCTCCAGTCCACAGATGTTTCTGTACACTATGCTGGTTACTTGGTTATGGCGTTCCATCTATTGTTTGCCTGCCAGTATCTTGAAGCCTGTTGTGAGGTGCTAGATTGTTTCAGGGGCCTCTTTGCACAGCCTGTACCTGGGGTCCTGCCTGGTGTGGTAGATCTGGGCCTCGATTACCAGAGCAAACGTACTCAAGGCTTGCTCCTGTGCTGTCAAGATCAGTGCTGCTGTGCTGTCCTTCAATCCAGGCCATCTATAGCCATTGGTAGGACTTGTTCATATCAACCACTTTATATGTACATCCTTTTGTTAGACTTTAAGATTAGGTAGTTAACACTTATGACTAGAAGAGAGTGCAGACCTCCACCAAGCCATAGGGTCACTCACCTTAGGAAAAACTCCAAAGGACACAACAGCCCACCCAGTATGCCCGATATTTTGGGTCACCAGATTTAGAATATCGACATGATCCGTGTCAAACAGTGTCGAATTATACCATCTACCATGATGTCATTTTGTTTTTCTTTCTTTGTTTTTTTTTTTTTTAATTTGATTTTATTTTGTTTTTGCCAATGATTCTGGGCATTATCCAACCTGATCTCACAGAAATATGTGAAATAACCATGAAGTTATTTTCAACACTCAGCACTTAAATAATGGTTATTTCATGTGTTTACGTGAGATCAGGCTGGCATTCTCTGATTAATTAGAAGCTGTAATGGCAAAATTATCCCCCAGAAAAAGAATCCTTAAAATATTTCTGGGTCCAGACGGTGATTCAGATCACTCCCAAAATGTAATCACATGTTCCTTTATTCCATTTCTGACAAATTTGGAAAATTTTATTAAAATCTGTCCATAACTTTTTGAGTTACATTGCTAAAAAACAGAAGTCATCCCAGAAGGCTCAGATGGGGGAGAAATGATAAGTTAGGAATAGATATCCTTGACTAGCTGCGGAGGCAGTATTCATCTTGAGCTTCAACTAGAAGATGGCTTGTAGTGGTGTTTTAAAATGTTTTGGACATGGCTGCACTGAATGCAGGGTCCTCTACTGGAGCTACATCAATGCCAGAATGACCTGGTGTGCGATCATTATTGAGCTGTCATCGTATGATGTAATAAATGAACACACACTGTTCTGTCAGTTTATGATGCTTTGTTTTTTTATATATAATTGTTCCCCCTGAAACAGTTAATAAAATTATAAATACATTTAAAATCAGTAGCTAGACTCTTCTCCTCTGTTGTTCCCCGGTGGTGGAACGATCTACCAAACTCCGTCCGATCCGCAG
>JBAFTA010000005.1:32439402-32473010 GCA_036919975.1 Melanotaenia parkinsoni | reverse complement strand
TCGTCATGTCCTAGGCAGACGTGCCGTTGGTCCCGGTGGCGGTCGTCATGTCCTAGGCAGAAGTGCCGTTGGTCCCGGTGGCGATCGTCATGTCCGAGGCAGACGTGCAGTTGGCCCCGAAGAGAAGAGAGAAGAGAGGCGCGTCACCCTCTTCTGTGAAAAAAATAAAAATGAAAAACCGCTTTACTAACAGAAAATAAAAGAACTGCTTAAACAGAGAAGAAAGCTGAAAAGAACTCATGTTTATGTTAATGGACATCTCATAAAAAAACATGCAAACATCACAAGACAGGCACGACTAATGAGAAAAGAGGACAAAATAGTCAACATGGACTTCAGATTGCAAGGTATACATTAAACTGAATGGGACTCATGCAGGCAAAGATCCTAGTCATCGGAGAGATGACCTTCTACATGAAAACAGTTATCTAACCAGTCAGGATGGTGTCCTGTAAAGGGAATGTTGTTTATGATGTATGACAATCTGATTACAGCCAACATGCTATGGAGCATAGTATATTTGAGTATGAAAGAGATATTATAGAGCATGATTTATGTTTCAAAGGATTTGAATACACGTAGTACAGACCAAACAGTGCAGAATATGACACTGATCCTGAAAACCATTTTATTTTACATTATAAAACATGACTGTCAATACTTCAATGGTGACCAAAAATATCATTTCTGTACAACCACTATCAATAATAATAATAATAATAATAATAACTGAAAATAACTAAAAGTCTGAAAGTAAATGAATTATCTGCCATAGCTCAATGTAAAACAAGAAAACTATGAGAAAAGTTACAGATTTAGATACAAAATTATGTATACAGTATCTGTCATTTAATGAGACCTTTCTGTTAACAGGACAACTTGATTCTGGGTTCTGTGGGATCAAACACCTGGCGTGGCTCAATTCAAGAATATAAGAATCAAACTGTAAAGGAGATTTCTGATTCAGAAATGGAGAAAGATTCCTACATGGGTAAATTAATCTACTCCATCAAACAGATTCTGCCTAATTAAACTACGTCTACCGGTTTAAAATAAATCACTGATCAACATCTTCCATTAGGTTTTGTCTGTTAAACCATGTACGATGTAGATTATGTTGTGTGACTGTTGCAGGATACTCGATATCTGTTGGAGAGAAGGATGGTGTTCCTCTATATTTTTCGGGTGCACCACGATTTAACCACACAGGACGGGTCGTATTTTTTAAAGAGGAGACATGGAAACTAGTCCAAAGACTTAATGGCAGCCAGGTTGGTAACCATTGTGCTTTTTTGTTTTATGTGTGCTGAGAGGGGTGGGACGTGGGTTGCATATGTGCGCTGTATGGGTGTAATGATGTGTGTAAAAATTATATAGACATGATCAAATGTGTGCTCTTGAACTTTTATACTTGAGTGCGCGAAGGTTTGGGTTTTCTAATATTCAAAAACAGTTTTCATTACATAAAGCACTTTGCACTGCATTTGTATGCAAAGTGCTTTATGAATAAAGTTTAATTTGATTAGAACAAATGTTTGTAATAAAGTGTACCAGTTACAGAAAGGAAACCACAGCATGTCGTTGCACTGGCACCGTGATTCTCAGCAGCAGAAAATGATTGTTTTGTTTGATACTCAAAAACGTGCATCCTTTACTTTTTCAGATTGGTTCCTACTTTGGTGCAGAGCTGTGCTCCGTAGACGTCAACTCAGATGGTAATACTGACTTCCTGCTTGTTGGGGCTCCAATGTTTTATCAGCCCCATGAAAAGAAAGAGGGAAGAATCTACATCTACACACTGACTGATGAGGTCGGTTGTTAAAGGGCTTAGAATGAAAATGGCATTTCTGATATGTCTAATTAATCATTTAGGTAATGTCTTTATTTCTTGTAGATGAGTTTGGAGAATGAGTTTAGTGTGACAGCACCATCCCTGGGTAGATTTGGCACCACCATATCCAGCCTTGCAGATCTGAATGGAGATGGACTCCGAGATGTTGCCGTTGGAGCCCCTCTGGAGGATGATAACAGTGGAGCTGTGTACATCTACCTTGGAGACAGAAATACTGGAATACAAAGCACTTTCAGCCAGGTGACACACATTTTCTAAGCTCTGTTAGTCATTAAATAACAGAATTTTATAGCAACATTACAGATGTATAATCATGCTGAATAAAGCAGGATTTGCATAACAGGATTTCATCTGTCAAGTCATCTGGTCTTTCAGTTGCACAAATTGTTAAATGTTATGCTGTCACGATCTATTTAGCAAAAACTAGGCTAAAATGCAGATACATTGTCTAAACACAAAGTATACCACAAACTGCTTCCATAGGAATGAAGAGTGTAAAGCTCTGAGCATGGATTTTCAATCTCTCTTATGGTGGTGGAGAAATATGTGAAATAATCTGAAATGGGGACTACTCTTGGTTGTGTTGGTGTTGTTGTTGGTCCTTAACTTTGCCCTTCTTTGGAAAAGAAGTAAAAGTAAAAGTGGACATCAGCAGTGATCTAGAGAAGGAAGTACTGAGAACCATTAATCTCAGAAGGGTTATAAGGTCATTTCCTAAGAAAGATTATTACTGAGAAAAGCCATTGCTAATCTTCCCAGGAGTACATGTCTGAGCAAATTCTTCCCAAAGTAAAATCGTTTAATGCTTGTAGAAACTGAAAAAAACAAACAAAAAAACAACAAAACAAACAAACAAAAAAAAAACAAAACAGCACAAACATACTTAGATTTTGTCCTGAGGACCCAGCAGTAATTTTCATACAGTTAATTTCAATGTGGAACTTGATAATAATAATAATAATAATGATGATGAAAAATAATGCATATAATGTATGTTGCTTTTCATTGTCACCTTACATGATAAGTAACTGGAGGAGTGAAGAGGAGGAAGGCAGAGGTGGACCTGAGCAAGAAGGATGGGGGTGTAAATATCACGATAGTTAGATTCAGTGTGTGAATGTGTGAATGTGACGTAGAATGTAAAGCGCTTTGGGTAAAAGTGTTATATAAATACAGACCATTTACCATTGTTACCATTTAGATATGGAAGGGCAAAGTTTGTGGATAGCTTTGAATGTTAAAAACAGGATTTTAAAATCAATTCAGGCAAAATGGGAATAATGTTGCTGTTGAAGTACAGGTTGATATGTTGTGTGGTGAGGGTTCTGGAGATTATGTGGACAGCAGAATCCTGGACCAGTTGAGGTTTATGGAGGAATTTGTATGGATAGACCAGTTAAAAGAGCCCTGCGGTTATCAAGACAAGATGTGACATTGGTATCCCCCGTCTGACAGTAGTGTTGGAGGTGAGTGATGACTGGACGTTATGGAGGTGGAAGTAAACAGTCTAGGCAATGTTATTGATATGTGCAGTAAAAGAAAGGGTTTTATGTTCTGTCCTCAAAACCAAAGCAACACTGCTCATAAAGTAAGAAAGTAAGGTAAATCTGTCCATCTGAGTAAGTGTGTGTGTGTGTGAGGTTGGGTGGGTGGGGTGTGGTGTATGCAGAACCTATGTGAAATGTGCTAATTCTGCATTTTTGGCTTGCTGTAAGCCAAACTCATATTATACAAGGTCTACATGAAAAGGAAGTGAACGCTGTTTAGCTGGTTAGACTCATTACTTCCTCTAAAATGATTTATTACTGTGTCATCTGATTGCTGATAACCTCTTACACTTCCTTTTCCTGTTCACCTTGAGCTAATTTTCTTTTTACTTAAAACTGGTTGATTTGGGGGCAAAAAACAACACAGATGGCATTCAAACATCAACATCTCAAGCTCTGGCACACGCCGCCCATCCAGTTTTACTGTTTTTGAGCACCAATTAATGCAGAAGCCTCTCCTTTTTAAAACTGGTGGACCCATGTTTAGTTAGCAGTTTAAGCATTTAATTCTCAGTCTGCAAATCAGAATCAAAACCTTTAGTGTCTGATAAAATGGGAGATTGGAAGTGTCAGACTCCTTACATAACACTGAGGATTTAATGGCATGGATTACAAAACAGTGTTATTAAACCCTTTAAAGTTCGTACTAAGAAAAAAGAGAAAATGTTTCTTTGCAGTTTTTTTTTAATTGTGAAATGATAAAAAATTCAAACACTGATGATAACAAGCACTTACTCTGGCACTACATACTAAAACCAAGTGGTAGAGATGGCTCAGGCAAGTTTTTTTATACAAATTTTAATAAAATTAGTCACGGTTACTGAAAAATTGGCTGTTTAAAGGTTAAATGTTAAGGACAATGTAGCAATGGCAAAGGAAGCCTTTAATAAAAAATGAATGTTAAGTATAAAGCAGTTTTCTCTACTACCTCTATGATAAGGACCTTTAAACAGATGTCACTGTTTCAGTTATTAAATATCTTGTTCCAGAGAATCATTGGAGAAAAAATTGAACCCTCGATAAAATTCTTTGGACAAGCCATAGACGGACATATCGACCTTTCCGATGATGGGCTCCCAGATATTGTGGTTGGATCACAGGGTGCTGCTGTTGTCTTAAGGTATTTATACTGTGTCCTTTACATATGCAGATCAGAACATTGTTCACAATCTCTAATCATCTCTAAACCAGAACATACTCAGGACTTAGTTTTCACATCAAAGGAACCAAATGCTGCAGCATTTCTTGCTCATGGGTCGACAAACAGAAGCCCCACGTGCTTTTTATGCCTATATATATTATGTTAATGAGGTTAAATGTGATGTTTCCATTAGTTTTTATTTTATTTAACTTGAAAACACCAATGACACTGCACTAGTGTAATACTGTTATCTTTATAAGGCAACAACAGACAATAATCTCCTATACAGCCGTGTGAAAGATTCAACCTTATGAGGAAAGTTAAATCATAACTGTGTGTCATGTTTAACCTTCCATTATGCATCATTAACTATAAACCGTTTTAATCAATGTCTTTCAGGTCCAAGTCTATCTTTAATGTCATGGCTCACCTGTTGTTTTATCCTAAAGAGATAAGCATTGAAAAAATCGACTGCCTGTTCAGCAAAGCTGAAAATTTACCCATGATTAACTTAACAGTCTGCTTTGATATGGAAGAAACAACAAAAAGTAAACAAGGTGGGAACTTCCCATTTATCTGATCTTCAGTAATAGCTGCGGTCGGTGTGTTGTTTTAATCTGGTTTTATGCATTTGCAGGGGCAGCAAAATCTGGAATGAACATCTCATACACGCTCAGCGTTGACCCAATAAGAAAATTCCACAGAGGTTTCTTCAGTCAGACTGATGAGAAAGCCAGGACTTTAACATCTTCCTACAAACTGATCGATAAAGAAACATGCTTTAACTATTCCGTCTTCATGCCAGTATGAAAATTAAATTAATCCGCTTCATGTTCTTGTGACGGAATGATTTTGCTTCCTGTTACAGTTTGAAGATTCCTTCAAAGATATGAAAATAACTCTTCTCTTTCTTTTCTTTGCAGCATTGCGTGAAAGACACATTATCCGCTATCAACATCATGTTAAATTTTGCCCAAAATGACAATGAGAACACGAATGTCATCCTGAATCCAGACAGCAAAACACAAGCTGTTGTTGAGGTTTTTACAGTTCTATCAATTTTGTAACGTAGCTGAATATAACTGACACATCCTGAAATGGTTTTCACGTCTGGCTGAGGTGGCATGAAATGAAAAATGAATATTCTGAATGAAAATACTTTACTAAAGCCAACTACAGGCACTGCAGTAGAAGGGAATGCAAAAGCTGAGTAAAAACAGATAAAACTAAATGCATACCACTGATTCACAGTCACAAACTAAGAAGATAAAAACCCAAACATTACAGAAGTTAAATAATTTAAACAAGGAGACTGCGTTTGTGAGACAGGAAGGTGCCTGTCAAGCTGATTAACACCAGTTTAACACATTCAAATGAAAACTAAATTATCATAAATTTATAAAAATGACTCTTGTACAGCAGCACCCACTCCTCATTGAGAAGAATAAACTACTTTCATGTACGTCAGTCAACAAAAGTCTCCAATATTGAAAAAGTTGCTAGATTTGTCGCTAGTCGTTTCTTTTTAAAAACAGGAATATTTCTCTCCCAAATACATTAAATACATTACACAGACTGTAGAGAGTCATGGTGTATAACAGACATTTCTGTAAAGTTCATATTGGCGATATGCTGAGGAATAGAAAACGTGTCATGCAACCCAGTTTGTGTTGGATGGCACAGTCAGAGCTGTGGCACAGCTGTGGCACATATGTGGCAATAAGGAGCAAAAGCAGTTTAGATTTTGTCACTAATAACTGTATGAAATGTAAATGATGCTGTACCGGGAGGTGTGGTATTTAATTACTTACTAATGGAGAATGGTGGGCGGTGCCTAGTGAGGCCTGTTGAGTTAACCAGTAAGAGCAGATTGGGTGGGGGATTGGTCTCTTAAGCTTCTGCTTATGCAGGAAATACACAAACATGAGAAACCATGCAGCACTCTGCTGGCTGTTTAATTGGAAGTTTAATGATAAAACAAAAGACTCTTATTTTTCACAGGTTCCCTTTGAAAAATACTGTAGAAATAAAGACATTTGCGTTGCTGACCTCGATGTGGATTTCAATTTCACGTAAGTGTTTGACAAATACATTTTTTTTATTATTAGACTGATGTCCTTTAATGTAACAAGTATTCTGGTTCCTTTAGGTCTGCGACAGTATTGGTGACTGAAGCCAACTACTTCGATGTTTCCATAGAGGTGACCAATCATGGTGATGACTCGTACAACACCAGCCTGACAATGCACTATCCTCCAGGCCTCTCCTACTCGATGATGAGTCTTACAGAGGTGATTTAAATATTTGTCCGTTTAATTATATCCCTGCAGACATCTACAGCAGGAACAAAACACAATCTACTCAATAAACTTAATTAGATCTTTAGGAAAAAAAAAGAAAAGTAAAGACAGGCCCCGATATGCTTTGGTTTGGGATGTCATGTCATGGATCTCTACTGCATCATGTCATGTGGTGAGGCTGGTGGCTTTGCAGTGGACAATATTTTATTGTCTCACATTTTTATTGTTATTGATGTATTTATCAATATTTCTCATTCTTTTCCAAATAAAATAAAATAAAATAAAATAATCTCAAATACTTCAATGATAATGAGCAGAAAGAAGTAAAATCTTATAAATTCTGTCCCTTCATACAAATCATTAATTAACTACATGTATAATAAAATATAACAACAGCTGCAGGCCAACATGTCACTAATTTCCAACAGGTACTTCCACTTCATTTACCATAATCACATCTCCACAGAGAAAAACAAATTTTAATTTCATTTTCTTGTCACAGCAGCTTTAACATTTTTTTAAACCATATTTTGATTTTGCTTCTTTCTTTATCAAGATTATTCAGTAAACTGACTCCATCTACATAAAAACACAGCTCAAACACTTGTTGTTTTTCAGTATCTCACAGATAAAGATTTATCTGATCATAGATCAGGTAAATGATGTTTGATTATTAAAGAAAACAAACAAAATGTTGCTGATTACTACATTTCATGCCATAAAACACACTATATTGACCTCAACCAAAGAGCAGGACGTTATATATTTTCTGCTGTGTTCCTGAGCGTGCACATAAGCGTACTTATTTTTCTTGTATCTGTTCATCCAGGCCTGATTCTATTCTAAAGCTCTCGAAACGTCTTACCCATTATTGTAACTCACTTGCACTATTAAAATCAAACTTGGCTGGTGGAGCCAGTTGTAATGCACTTTCTGGAGGAGCTCATGCTGCTGGCTCAACTTTTCCTTCATGTTTTGGATATCAAGACTATTTTGCAGACGCACAGATTTTCCTTTCTTGCCCCACTGGGTGCTTGTCCATGTCAACCCCTCTGGTAATGTCAGGCACTTCTTTTATTTTTACGCTTCACTCTGACATCTTTTTATGTTAAGGAAGGGCATGAGGTTCAACTGTGTGATTAACACCTTACACAACGAAACAAAACCTTTGTAATCACCAACATTCGTATTAACAAATCTAAAAATTATATCTCAGAAACTGAGTTGAATTATTTTTCTCCTAACGTCATTAGGCTACACCGCATGCTTATTCCATTTTTTAACTGCCACCAAAAACTGAGAGGAAACCAAGTAAACTGTTTCTTTCCTCTTTGTTTCCTCTGGAGGACTTAAACCCTCATAGGATGTGTGTTAGTTTTTCTACAAAAAAAGACAAAAACAAAACAAAACTCTGCGACAGAACAAAGTCAAATGACAGAGAAATTTAACCAAATCTTTCATTTTAACTCAAATAAACAGCAACAAACATCACAGATCTTTTTAAAACTTGTTCCAACAGGCCACGAGACCAACGCTCCCCAGCTGCCGCGACCTAGAGGGAGTGCTCGACAAAACCGTTTGTGGTATCAGCCTTCCTGTGTATCGGAGCAGATCCTTTGTAAGTCATACCACAGTCAGTTACTCACCTAACAGAAGTGAGGTTTCACATATCAAGAACAGTGAACAGCTCTCTGGAAGTTTCACTTTAACAAACGTGCCAACTTTGTTCTTTTTCTGTCTAAATCCCATATAAAACCATTTTCTCTCGTTCCATTTAGGCAAAATTTAAAGCTTCCTTTCAAATCTTGAATGATTTCAAGTGGAACGACACAATGACCATGACCATTGTTGCACAAAGGTAATGAGAACTTCTTAAACAACTCAACAGAATAAAGATAAAAATGCTCTTTGTATCACAGATGTGCTTAATGTGGTTTGTTAAACACAAAAACTCCTTTACATCCTCAGTGACAATTCAAATTTCAGCAGTAGCAATTCCCTCACCAAAACTATCCCGGTACAATTTGAAATCAAAATGGCAATAACAGTGTAAGTATTAGTATCCATATTAATATATCATTTCAGTTATTCAGTTAATTTAATCCAGCAATTAGCAGTACAACCCAACAACGGCCTGCATTTCATGATACTCTTCTAATCCTTTCAGAAAAGAAGAGACTGTCACGTATTTAAACTTCACAAAAGAAGACACAGCACCCAAAGAAATTGTCATCATATATAAGGTAAGTCACTCCAATATTCTACAACCTAATCATATACATATTATTAATTAACACTTTGTCTCTACTTACAGATAAATAATCCTGGTTTTAAGGGTTTTCCTGTCAACGTGTCCCTGATCTTCCCAACGAAACTGGAAGACATTTTTGAACTGACCAACTACATCGTTCATGTTGATCAGGTAACTTTGTGAGAGCCAGAAAACTTTCACTTAGACCATTGCTACCTCAAATGCTTACTGGTACATATCTTTCTTTTTTTAAGAACATAACTCAGTGTTCAGGCATTTCTGAAATGAAATCTGAGGTGAGGACAGCAGATTTGGGATCAAAATATTAGAGTTGAATGCATTATAGAATCTGGAATCATTGAGAAACCTGACCTTTCTTTTTGCTGCAGTACTGGTCACCAGAAGAGGACTACAAAGCCATTAACTGTGACATTTTCAATCTGGAAAAATATTCATTTATCGAGTTTAGGTTGGTGGGAGATGTACAATATAAAGACCTCAACCAGCATGTAAAGGTACGCACAGTAACAACCATAGGCAGAATACACACTACATACCTTTTTTTTTAAATGACATGCTCTTCTTTTACAGAATATTGCCTTTCCCAAACGATATACTGGAGACAGCAAAGAGGTTAAATTTAGGAGCCTTATACGTGTTGACTATGACACCAACCGATATGTGCTGGCTACTCATAAACATGAGGTATGTTGAAGTTTGACTACAGTAATGTCATTTCGAAGACGCTGCCTATAACTGACTTATCTTCTGAATTATACCTAGCAACCTGAGCTGCAGAAAGACAACGATCCAACAATGAAATGGGTACATATTTGATAAGTAAATAACAGAACATTTTTTAAAAGGTTTATCTCCAACTTGACAACTTGTATTTTTTCTTCTTACAGGTTGAAGCTCGAATAGAGTTGATCATCCTTCCAGATAAGCTACTAATCGTTATGACTGGAGGTGGATTGGGCTTGTTGCTTCTGTTCATAATCGCAGTCATCATGCTTAAAGTGAGTTCCATGAAATCAGCACATAAATACAAATAAAAGAATTATTTCATCATCATACTCAGAGCTGTGCCCTGAGAGTTACAATCGGAATTATTGTGAGGCATTGAAATGGTAGTTTTGGTTCTGCGTCTTATTATTTTTCTCATATCTCTCACCAGCTGGGTTGCTTCAAGAGAAAGACACAGGGGGATTTTGAGGAGATGGAAGACAGAAACTCTACAGAGCAATGTCAACCTTCAGAGAAAGAAATGCTTGTTGGTGTTGACCAGAAAGAAAGTGATCAAGACTCCCCCCCCAAAGGAACAGAGGAGACTAATGGTCACAAAGATGTTTCCCAAAATCCCAGTTAAACCTTTAGAACCTGTTGAATCTGTTAAACCTGTTAATTATTAGAGGGAATTTTATGGAAGCACCGTACAACTGAGTAACAACTTGAAAATAAATACTGAAATGGAAAAAAAAAATCTCATTATGAAAAAGTTGAGAAAGGCAGATTTTAAAGGTTGTTTAGAATAAGCAAGGGTCCAGACACCCTCGGAGGAAACTCATTTTCATCACTTGTATTCACAATCTCGTTCTTTCGGTTTCTAACCACTGATCGTTACCATGGTGAGCGTAGGACCAATGATTGATCAGTAAATCAAGATCTTTGCTTTTAAGCGGCATCACTGCAGACGCTGCACCAACGCACCTATCAATCATCCACTCCTGCCTTCCCTCACTTGTGAAGAAGACCCTGACATACTTGAACTCATTCACTTGGGGCAGGGCCTCATTCCCAACCTGAAGAGGACAGTCCACTCTTTTCCAACTGAGGACCATAGTCTCAGATTTTCATCCTGTGCCCCATCTTCAGGCCTGGCGACCCTCGTCTGGGCAAAGGATAATTGGCTCCATTTTTGATTTTCTTCATGGAGGTCTGGTTGTTTTATAGTTGTTTATTTGTAGCAGAATGTTGTTTTTTTTTATAACAGAATCTTGTAAAAGTCTGTGTATTATGATGTATATTTGTTTAAAATGAAGGGGTGGATCTGTCCGAATGTTTAACTTGAACTGCACATATCTACATTGTTTTTAATCAAAGTGTTTAAATGTCTTATGAAGCAATATATATGATAGTTCAATATTTTTTTTTGTGATCCTCCAAAACAATGTGCCCATGCATGGTGTCACGGGAAAGAAAGCGCTTTTTTTTTCTTTTTTAACTATCCCACATTTTATAATACTTTATTTTATTTTGATTTTACTAATCAGCAATTAAGTTTGGACATGTAGGAGTGTCCATATTTTTACTACTACCATATGTCATTGGGATTTTCTAGATTTTGAGATGTAATGAAGTAACCTGCCTGTATATATACTATGATCTGTAATTCTTGAACCTAAATAAATACATATAACAAATATTTAATAATGTGTAGTTTGCTTAAATAATTAATAAAATAAGACATGTTTTGTCTAACTCTGAATATTGTGGTTTGTTAAAACTCTGATGATTTTTTATTTTAGATACAGCCTATGTAGAAACTCTTAACCAAACTCAATGAAAGTGGTCATTCTCCACTGTGCAGAACGGTGCCATCTAGTGACTAAATTAATCATAGGCTCACATTATCCCTGCTGTAGAAGATAAATCAATGCTGCAAACGGAGCATGCGTGTGAATTCATTTTAACTTGATGCATATGACTGACACCGACATGGCAACGTTAAACAAGCCATGTATCTGATTACAAGTCTGGTAATTTATTCAGATTTTAATACAAGATTATTGTCCTGCCTTCAGTGGTGATCCTGGCTCGTGTTATGACCTCGGCAAATTCCTCAGCATCATTAAGATTACAATTACTATTAGAATGAGAGTTTATTGGGTCATATCAGTGATGTTCACAAGTTCTTTTTTGCTAGTCCAATTTAAGTGTCAAGTCTCTGACCTCAAGTCCAAGTCAAGGCTCAAGTCTTATGGTTCAAGTCCAAGTTAATTCGCAAGCCACTGATTGATTGTACATTGATTGTACTGAGTAATCTGCCATGTGACGCCTGCCATCTGGTCTGCTTAGAAGATGTATTATAATATCCAAAGAATTTAAAATCCCTACTCGTCCTTTATCTACCAGCATTCAATAATAGCACTGATCTGTAACATAAACCGGCAAATTCTCTGTCCCTCTCCTCTGGACTATTTCTTTGCTTTACTGAATTCAGGAAACCTGATGAACATGGAAATTCGTTCAAATTAGTAAATATGCTCTTAACATAACTTATCCAAGAGTTTTTAGTATGAACCAAATTCATCTGGACGAACTGAGAAATTTAACATACTGATACTGTAATTCATATAATATTTTCCCTGAATATGTAGATGAGGGTCAATATGCTGCACTTTAGTGCAGAAATCACCAGCTGTCCTGCAAGTTTTACATTTCCCTGCAGAAACACACCAAATGACAGCTTGTTGTTAAGTTGTGCGCAAGCCTCTTAATGATCCATTAATAATTTGACTCAAGTGTATTGCAGCAGGTAAACATGTAAAATCTGCAGAACAGTGACTCAGCAGGTCTATAGTTGGTGATCTCTGCACTAGTGTATCAGAAAAATAACTGTGAGATGAATATAGCAAATGTCAATTTTAAACTTATTGAAATTAATTTAAAAAAATCAATATTTTAATTAAGATCCAGTACTTGCAGGTCCAGTAAAATCTGACTAGCATTCGGAAATCAACAAGAGCTGCACTTTTCTGATAAACAGGCCCAGTAAAACCACATTGTTTACAGTAAGTCTGATCCCGGTTTAACGTGATCATGGCAAAGTTACAGTTAATGAAATTGTTCAGCAAATTGTCTCATTCTTTTTCTGAACAAAGTCAGTGGAGCCAGTCTGATGAAGTTAACATTATTTTAGTAAAAAAGTAGTAACAAGCGTTTACAGCGCTGTGGCTCTATGTTGCTAAAACAGATGCTAACATTAGCTTCATATTACAGTGACTAACCTCACCGGGACATTTTAAGGTGGGTATTTTGGATTTTTACACTACAGACTTACAGTATAATGCTGTTCCCTTATTATGTAATTATAAATTCCAAAAGTTATAATGACACTGCAGCAACATTCACCATTTCACTCAATGTATTGATTGATTGATTGATTACACGTGTGCTGCAGGCATGTGTGTGTAACGCTACGTCAGCGTTACGCAGAAAATGGCAGCTTGCAGGAGATTTGACAGGGATCATGGAAAAATTTTTTAAAATAAAGATTATTCACAAGCCTCAAATAGCGAGTCGAGTCTCAAGTCTTTTAAATTTGAGTCCAAGTCAAATCTTACGTCGCTGAAAATGCAACTTAAGTGCGACTCGAGTCCGAGTCCCAGACTCGAGTCTCCATTTCCAGGTCATATGTATCATATTTCTTCCCATCAGTCAGAGACAGGTTTAATATCTAACTGTAAAACTGAGGAACATCTTGGGTGGCTAATATTTTTCATGGACCTAAGATTTTATATGTAAAGGGACAGACTTGATTAAAACATTTATCCAATTAATTACAGGCTTTGTAATAAATTAATCTCAATCGCATTTTAATCAAGTAACAACATTTGCCTCAAAAAGCAACAGTTTTTAAAAAAATTGATTTTATTGAACGACTGAATAAAATAATAGGCACAGACATTAATATTGTAAAGTCAAGCTGTAGTAATGTCTGGAATTTTTTTTATTGTATTTAAATTCCAAACAGAAGAAAAAGAAATAGAAAATACAGCAGAGTACTTTTAACTTTTTAAAATATTTGTGTCCACACTCTTCATTAATAGACATTAATATATGATAGATTTCTAAGAACCCTGTGGCAGATTGGTAAATAAGAGAGGATGATGATCCTGAGTATGGTGCTGAACAACTTAGTCATGGGATGTGAGCATAACAATGCACAGCTTAAAGATGAAAACTAAGAATCTGCTTGTGGACTTGATCTGGGTGATTTGTGTGGAGACGGAGAATGACTACGAATACCTTGGTGTGCATACTGACAAGTGTGTCTACTCACACACTTAAACACCCAGTTATTTTCCAGTATTTTAGATGGACGTCCTTTCTCTGTTCTGATTACATCTGTATATTAACTTGTCAGACAACCCGTCTCCACTCATATTATTTTTCCCTTCTGAAACTATCAACTCTTTTGTATTGTATAACTATGCTATTTTCAACATCCTGTGAAACTGATGACATACTCTGTTCCCTGCAGAAATTACTTACCTCTTGCAAAAATTACTCCATTCTAAGAAACCAGGCCTGTTTTAATAATCTTCATTATTCAACGTTGAGTGTGTATGAGATGTACATTCCAGCTCAGTGCTCCTGCAAAGGCATAAAACCAGATTAAAACAACACACCGACAGCAGCTATTACTGATAATCAGAGTTCCCACCTTGATTACTTGTTGTTGTCTCTTCCATTTCAAAGCAGACTGTTAAGCTAATCATGGGTAAATTTTCAGCTTTGCTGAAAAGGCAGGCGATTTTTTAATGCTTATCTCTTTAGGATAAAACAACAGGTGAGCCGTGACATTAAAGACAGACTTGGACCTGAAAGACATTGATTTAAACTGTTTATAGTTAATGACGCATAATGGAAGGTTAACATGACACACAGTTATGATTTAACTTTCCTCGTAAGGTTGAATCTTTCACACGGCTGCATACTGTAGGAGATTATTGTCTGTTGTTGCCTTATAAAGATAACAGTATGACACCAGTTTGGTGTCAGTCATGTTTTCAAGATGAATAAAATAAAAACTAATGGAAACATCACATTTAACCTCATCAATAATAACATATATTGCATAAACTTTTAGGCTTAAAAATCATCTGGAGCTTGTATTTGTCGACCCATGAGCAGGAAATGCTGCAGGCAGCTTTTGTTTCCTTTGATGTGAAAACTAAGTCCTGAGTACGTTCTGGTTTAGAGATGCTGATGATAAGAGATTGTGAAGCTACATTGGTTTGTGTTTGTTTTTGCGGTTGGTGTTTTTCACATTCAGATGCAACTTTTACTTATTAATTCCTCAAACTGGTCAAAATTTGCAAATAACTGTAATGACTAAAGCACTCAGCAGCTCAGGCCGACGATGTTCTCCCCTTTAAACTTTCTATTTTGCTAATTTAATTGATGTTATTGTCAAAGGAGATTAAAATGATCTCATTTAAAATGAAAATGATTGAATTTAATCGATTTTCCACAACTGAACAACCAAAAACACACTCATTAATCAGTAAGAACGATAGCTGCTCAGACATGTTAAAAAGGTGAGATAGAAGCCGAACTTTGCTCCTCCACATATGAAGCCGTTCCTGAGTTAGGCTCAAAGTTCAGGTCATGCAGGCCGTTTCAGTATCGCCTCTGTGAGTGGATTAGCACTTCTCCCTCTTTCTCAAAACTCTTGACTTTGTGCACACTGAGCTAAAACTCAGGATGACCCGCTGGGCCCTTCTTGTTCCTCTCCTGCTCCTTTTAATCCATAGTTCTGTCAGTCAGGAAGCTGGGGACCCCGGAGCAGCTCCAACACCACCATCGGGCGAAGCGTCTGATAGCCAGCAGGCAGGGGATGAAAACAACGAGGACTGGGGAATGAACTCCTTCCGAGGCGGCTTTGAGGCCGTCAGTGGCTACTTTGACTCAGTGCTGGAGTTCATGGGCGGACGAGACGGGGTATGCCAATACCGCTGCAGATATGGTAAGTCAAATATAATAGATATAAAAGATATAAATCTTAATGTCTGTTTTGGCCTTCCTTTGAGACAGATCATGTTGTCAGGTGTTGGTTTAAAGCTTTTCAAATGCAACTGAGAAGTAAAACTTTGCAGGACACACAGGTGACATACACTAGATGTTTTGTACATGTCATGGCAGGATGCAGCTATCAGACTCTAAACAAAACATTTCACCAGCTTTTACACAGTAAGGCTGAAGCTGTGCAGCAGTTTAGTAAAAGAGGTCATTAACCCCAGCAAGTAATCAATAAAAGGAAATAAAACTTGTTTTCTTTAAATCTTTCCTGTAATTAATTCAAATACTGCATATGACATTCTCAATCAAGAAAATCGAATTTCAGGCATATATCCAATTAAAAGGGTCCAATGGCTGAACAACTGGACATGCAGAATCGTAGCACAGAAGCTACTCAGTTGCTGTGTAATAAATCACAAAGTCGGTTCTACTCCTGCACCCATAATCTAAGTTCTTCCACCTATCATTAGTATTAGCAGGGCGGGACCTGAAAATGGACTGTGGCCTCTGAATGATAGTAGAGATGTTGTGCAGTGTTAAGAGAAAGGGTCAAATATCATGTGAAGCCTACATACTACATGGGTCAGTCCAGCTCAATTCGGCTGGTCTGGTGTGAACCGTGACCTGCATCTTATCACTTGTATCATGATTTCTCTCTCAGGTAAAGCTCCTCTTCCTCGACCTGGCTACACTATGCCTGAGCCTGATGGATGCAGCTCCTACTTCTTTGGTCTTCCTGTTCCAGAGGGGGTAATAATCTTCTGTCTAAATGGGCAAAATTAAAAAGGCACTTTATAAGTCAGAGTTATCAACTTTGGCTTTTCTTTAGGTGGTGTAAATCTTAGGTGGTGTAAATCTCTGCACCCTACAGTTCTAGTTTCACTACCAGTAAAACAAATATATATTGTTAAGGTGTTGAGTATAAAAATATAATAATAAAAAAAAAATCTAATAATATTAAATAGTGAATCCTGGCTTCCTCTCTCGTGCTGTGGAAAATGCACTGAGAGTCTTGACATTGGAAAGTCCTCATTTTAAAACATGTTCGCTTGCGCTGTATTGTTTTTTTTAAGGTTACTCAATACTTTGTAAATTTCTAAAGCCCCTCTAATTTCTTTATATATTTATATATATCAGGAAAATGAGAAGTAGTTACAATTTAAATGGGAAAACATTATATAAGGAAAACAAGTGCAGATTTCTAGCAAACTTGAAGATGAATATTTGATTTGAGCAGCTTTGTTCTCCACCCAGACAAGCTTGCTTCTTATTTCTTTATGGAGTCTTCGTGACTACTCCAGGTTGCTTAAATGACTTTCCAAAGCTTTTTGTCAATATGATTTCACACTGATTCATTTTAAGCTTCATCCCTCCATCATACCTGCTGCCGCTTATCTTCAGCTCAGTTCTTGTGTCATGTGACCTCATCTTTTCTCCTTGTTTCCCTTCCTTAAGAATGGCTTCTTGACAGTCACGTTTCGATGGAGACCATTTCTGGGGCCTCATTTATCAAGCTTGCGTAGAAACAAAAACCGACGTACGCCAAATATAGTCAACTTTTGGTATTTATGAAAACAAAACTTGACAAGAAAATGTTCCTACCTCCACACAAACTCTGCTCTGACCCAGGCGTACGCACAGAATAGGGGAAAACGAGAAAGGGCGACACAAACGGCACAGAATAAAATCGAGGAAATGCTGTGAAATGTGAGACGTTTGTGCACAATCCACATTTACCTTTCACACCACATGCAGACTGGAGGCTGGAGGTCTAGAAGTGATGCAACCCTAATGAAACACAGAAGAGCTGGATTTCCTTTTATTTATTTATTCTTACACAATGCTTTTTTTGTTGTTGTTGTTGTCCCAATTTCTGTCCAGTGTTTATTTCCTGCAAGTCCTTGTCCACCTGGTTATTAGCAGTGATTGTGTCCCTCTGCACCGCCCACCCAGCTGGAGCACCGCCCACCCATCTGGAGCACTCAGCAACTAGAAAGAAATATTATTTAACACTAAATAAAATTCTACCAATCTCAGATGTATCTGTACATATTTATTTTGTAAATTAAAACAAATGACTAAGTTACCGGCATCATTACTGCCATTTAGCCATTTTCACTTGTCTGGGAATCGAATTTCTGTCTCCGGCATTAGAGACGGATCCTCTACTGACTGAGATATCCAGCCGTATGTTCTGATTCTTCTGGCATGTCTTGCCTTCTGACACTGCGTTGTCAGGATCAGCCACCTGCTACCACTATTCTGCCTTTTTAACACAAAATAATGCATTGCCGTGCCCACCAATTAAACATTTTTACGTTTGTCAACGTGGTCCATCAGAATTTCACCCCGAAAATTCCACTTCTTAACTCTTTTGCCCTCCCGAGCAAATGCAACAATTCATTCATAGTTCATAGGCGTCCAACTGACCATTTATAGCCACCGTGTGGGCGTGGGAAGGTGTTTCCTCACGTGCGCCCACTTCATTGATTCTGATTTCTAAACAAAAACAGGTGTGGGACATGCGTGCTCACGCTTTGATAAATATGAAAGTAGAAGTACGCCACATTTCCTTTTTGCGCTTCAAACGCCGCCTGTAGTTTGCTTTGCTACGCACAGTTTGATAAATGAGGCTCCCGATGAGGCTTAGCTGCTGTTGAAGCAAAAATACTATTTTCTGTCTAGCAAACTTTAGTCTGTGATTTTTTTTTATTCTTGCAGATGGAACTGAACACATGGGAACAAATGACATGTGTTTGTGATGGTTTCTAGTAACAGAGATTTTTAAATGACTCATTTATGTGAAGACACAACACTGGTTCTTGCACTGGTTAGGCAATTATTACACTAAACCCTGTTCTCTGAACCCACTGATTGAATCAGTCACTCTTTTGGCAAAACCATGAGCACGTCTCACATGTTTAGACACAACTTGCCAACACATTTAAATTGTGATGCATTTGTGCTGCATAACGGTGAGCACATGTGGCAAAAGTCACCAGTTGAACACAACAGCTCAAAATTGATCACACTTGTGGTTAATGATGTGAGGTGGTTAGCGAAGACAAAGAACAGTCCAGCTCCAGTCCTCGTGAGCTACTGTCCTGCAGGTTTTGGATTCTACCCTGATGCAACACACCTGACTCAAATCACTGGGTCATTAACAGGCTTGTGCAGAGGTGTGTTGTAGTGGGAGACATCTAAAACCTGCAGGACAGTAACTCACGAGGACCGGAGGTGATGAAATCAGAGCTACTTTGACTGACCATGTTCTTGTTCATGGTATGAGCATGAGGGAGGCCAGTGGCATGACCCAGTACACATTAATGATGCTGTGTCTGAGTAATACACTTCTCATTTGTATATGTTTGTACTTTATTTTTACATATATACTGTACAAGCGCTAAATGCACAGGTTATTTGTTTAGAAACAGCTACAATGAACAATAAACATTTTTTTCTACAGCTTCATGTCCTGAGCATTGTGTTTTCTATTTTTCTATGTAGTTTTTAGTGACTGCTCAGTCATATTTTTAATTGTGATTGACTTGGGCACGATTTAATAACATAGTTCAGTTTTGGGCAGATTAAACTGTTTTGAGGTGAGAGTTTGGTTTTGCAAGAAGAGTCTGAGTTTTCGTAAACATAGCTTGAAAATTGGGTTTTGAGTTCAAAGGTTATAGAAAAGAAGAGAAGCTTTCAAGAAATGTCTTAGCAATTAAGAAAAACTGCATTTTTTTATGCTTGAAAGACTCACAGGGTTGTCAGATGCAAAACAAGACTGAAAACTAATAAAAAATAAATAAAAAAAAAACAGCCAGAGTGTTTAGAAAAATGTTTTTTAACTTTAGGAAACCTGGAGAACTACTGCTCAAAACCAAAAGGATTAAATGAAGAATCTGTTTTTAAAGAAGGGATTCCTACTTTTGGTCCCAGAGTGCTGCTGCCACGCAGGTTTTAGATGTTTTCCAGTTGCATTACACCGGATTCAAATTAAATTGAATCTCCATCAGTTTGGTGTCAAGTTCTGCACAAGTCTGTGAATTAGACACATAATTTGAGTCCGGTGTGTTTCAGCAGGGATCTAAAACCTGCAGGACACGGCCCTCGAGAACCAGGATCATCTGGATCTGCTTTTTATGTGCAATCCAAAGTGCATCTAGCTAGAAATATAGCTGACACTCCTTTCAAATAATAATAAAAACTAAATTAATCTGCCCTTTACTTATTTTCCATTTTAGCTTCTCACAATATCCAGATGTGTTTACAGGACATTTACATGATAAACATCAGGCTACTTTTTTATTTCAGAGCAAAGTTTTCATGGACTCAGTGATTGGATCAGTGTTTATTTACTGTTAGATCCACACTTAGGCACAAATTAATCCTTTACGTTTGTTGTGTCAGATGGACGTGGGCATCCCTGCCATGACCAAGTGTTGCAATCAGCTGGATATGTGTTACGACACCTGCGGCTCCAATAAGTACCGCTGCGACTCCAAGTTCCGCTGGTGCCTCCACAGCATCTGCTCAGACCTCAAGAAAAGCCTCGGCTTTGTGTCAAAAGTCGAAGGTTGGTAACCTGTTGACCTTTTCTGCCAGTTTCAGAAGCATGAGCTGAACAAAACACAATTCTTTTGTTTCATGTTTCAGCTATTTTTTGCTTGTATATATAGATGTTCTATTTATTTACAGTAGGAATGTTTGAAAGGTGTAAGACTGACCAGCGTCCATGTTTCCATTCGTTTTGTCTGCAGCATGTGAAACTGTTGCAGACACTTTGTTCAACACGGTGTGGACCCTCGGCTGCAGACCCTACATGAACAGCCAGAGGGCAGCCTGCTACTGTCAAGGAGAAGAGAAAGATGAACTTTAGACAAAAACCATCCTTTTATTTATAAAACCGAATCAACTAGAGACACCCTTCAGGAGATGGTGCTCTGAGTTGAAGAGGTGTAAAGGAGGCTGTGACGACTTGAGTAATTTATTTGAAAGTTTTTGCTTTGTTTTGTTAAAAATGAAATGCTTTGTTCCACCGTAAAGAAAACCAGATGTGTGTAAAATGTGTTAGCATGTCATAGTTAGCCTACCACAGAAATAAATAATACAATCAACAGTTATAATAAATGAGTGGCATCGTTCATTGTAATAATAGACCAACTGACCAAATTATAGTATGTTCATATAATTTCCCAAGATAATATGATGAAAAAATATTGATTGAGAAGACTGGGGATGGATGAAACACTGTTCTCAAATGGTAAGACTACAACTGTCAAACTCTCCTGGATTAAACATACATCTGTCTGCTAATTACACATACCGTTTTAAGGTTTTTAAATATACTTTTTCATTCACAAAATCTGTAGTGAAATGTTATAACTTACCTCAGTCTGTAGCAGTTTCAGCATGGATCAGTAACAGCTGCAGGAAGGATAAACATGTGTCTGGTTTTAGTGTCTGTTTTGTTTAAAAAATTATATTTAAAGAATTCCTGGAGCACCACTTGTTAATGTTAATAACTTACTGTGGACATTTACTAACTTTAGAGATTTAGAGATTCACACATAATGCAGCTATAATTTTGAAGGGTCTCGTCGGAAGTTTATGTTGCTGTAGTTCTGCTCTGTGGTCCCCAGAGGGCAACAATAAACCCTGTGCTTTGGTTATTATTTAAAACTGTTTTGATGCCAATGAACTTTATTATTTTTGCCAGAGTAATTTAACCTCTATTAAAAGGCACCAGTTATCCTTACAACTACACTAAAAAGATTTCAGAAAATGGTTAAAACAAACTGGCAAATACCAGCAAAAGACATGTCCTCTGGTCTTTTTCTCTGCAGTGACTGAATATTCAGTCTCTTTGCTGGCCTTTGCATCTGCTTTTAGTTACTTCTGTTGTGAAGCAAGAAATTATTCATTTAATTCTCATCTTAATCAAATTCCCCATCAATCCTCAGTTTTAGAGTACCCATCTTCCACTTTGGAATCTTGATCTTTAACTTATAAATATATATATTTTTCCATGTTATATTTTCAAATAAGAAGGCAGTTCAAAATTGCATTGACTCACATTTTACTTGTTTTTTTGTCTGTTACAGAATCTTTAACTTACCCATCAGTTTTCTAATCCACACAGCCATAGGGGTGCAGTGAAGGATACAGCCACGCATCAACTACCCTACAGACTGAGCAGAGCCGGTATGAAGGATCCCCATGAGGAAAAACACTAGAGTTATAGATGTTAGGCAATAAGTCATAATAAAAGCAACAGGTAGAAAATATAAATAAAGGAGTTAATAAAAACAGTGTACTTGGGTAAAACAAAAGGAGAGAGCCATATAAATAGATGCTATTTAAAATAAAAAAGAATTATAGAATTAAATAAATAAATCTATAAAATGATGGTAAAGAGATAAAATAAAATAGACAGACAAATTAAAAAAAATCTATCAGCTAAAAGCTAAGCTAAAAAGGTTTTAAGCCTCCTCTTCCCGAGGTTCTTCGGCAGGATGCTCCATGGTTGAGGCCCGTAGTGGTGGAACAAGGTCTCAGTTTTGGTTCTGACTTTGGGAACAACGAAAATGCTGGTACCAGAAGATCTCAGGGTCCTTGAGGCCTCATAATGTGAAAGCAGGTCACATAGATAAAAAGTCCCAAGATCATTAAGACATTTATAAACAACTAAAAGAACCTTAAAATCAAACCCAAAACACCCGGGGAGCCATAACAGCGACATTAAAACTAGTGTGATGTGTTCCCGCCCTCTGGTCCTCTTTAGAACACATCCTGCAGAGTTCTTGTAATTGTAGGATAGAAATACTCTTTTTGGGAAGATTTCTCACACACTAAGAAGGTTTAATGTTTTGTAATTTAGGTAAAATGATCTCCCTCGTGTATTTAGGAATGTTAATTACAACTTCAGTGTATTCCTGGTTGAGCTGTAAGAAGTTCTCTGCTATCCATGACTTTATGTCTAAAATACAGTCTAAAAGGAGGCTAACTGGCTCCAGGTCATCAGAAGACACAGCCATGTAAAGCTGCGTGTCATCAGCATAGCTGTGAAAATCAATGTTGTGCTTCCTGAAGACATCCCCAAGAGGTAACATGCACAGATAAAACAGTATCGGACCTAAAATTGATCCTTGGGGAACCCCATATTTTATGGGTACTTGAGGAGCATGTATCCATACTTATGAAAATCCATAGATCCACAAGATAGGAGTAAAACCATTTAAAAACAGTACCTGAGACGCTGACCAAGGTCTTTCTAATAAAATCTACTGTATCAGACGCGGCACTACGATCCAACATCACCAGGACATAAAGTTTCTGAGAGTCCAAGTTACACCTGATGTCATTAACAGTCTTTAAAAGGTTGTCTTGGTCCCGTGGTTTGTTCTATTACCAGACTGATATTGTTCTAAAATATTGTGTTTAGATAAAAAAAAGGTGCTTTTTCAATAATTTTACTTAGAAACTTTTATAGAGTCAGTAGTTATCATGAATGTTTGGCTGTAAACTACTGCTCTTCAGAAGAGGCCTCACCACGGCTGTTTAACAGGCAGCAGAAACCATGAAATGTTTTGAGTCACGTGGGAATGGGATCTAAATGCAGGTTCTTGGCTTTAATTGGGAGGAAACTCGACCAAACATCTTTGCATCAATCAGAACGAAACTTTGGTGTTTCCTCTGGTAAAAACGGTTTAAACGAGTTATAACTGTATTACTGTAGATTTTAGGGATGTTCATTAAAACATATCTAAATGGATTTAATTTAGTCTTCCTCTCTGCTCTCTTTCGTTTCAGTTTCTTGATTTCATCATTTCTTCATGGTGGTGTGGGTTTTGCTCTTGTTTTTATTTTGAATGGAGCTACAATGTTGAAGGCTAACTTGAGTTTGCTGTTGAAAATCACACAATTTAGGTCAAATCTGAGCAGTTTTGAATAAAATATTAAAAGAACTTACAGTATATATTACTTCCTCACATTTCTCATTCATTGAACTGGCTGATTATTAGACATCTAAAGCATATAAATAAGCATTTGCCCCACAGGAAACCAGCCATAACCATAAAATGTGACAAAAACTATGGTTTGATTTATTTTAGAAGCATCTTTACTCAAGAATGAGAACAGCCAATAATATGACAAAAATCATTCTGCCAATAAAAAATATGGTTCAATGACAAACTGCAACAGAGCCTACGAAATATATTTAACATAGAAATTTATAAAAGAGAAAAAAGGCCAAACGGAGACACAGAGGTACAGAAACAGAGAGGTAAAGTAAAACCTGTCTTAACGATTTCTTTCACAAAAATATTCTTCTGGGAAGCACGTCGTTTATTTTTAGAGTTCAGGAATAATTCAGTACAAATGTGGAAAAAATGTTCTTGAAAATGGTCTTTTACAACATGCCCTTCATATGTAAATAATGAGTGTTAAAATTAGAAGCTGGTGATCTCCCAGGACTCATAACAGAATCACACGACTTTGTTTACAGTCCACAGATGCCTGGAAAAGAGGAAAACAAACATCTAAAAAACCCGAATGGTTAAACCTGCTGCATTTCTCACTGACATGCCTGTTGCAATGCTTGGTATTATTTACATTAATTTTCCCTTATTACTGCAAGACTCAGGGGGGAAATGTAGCTGAAGAAAACAATTATCCACATGAAATAAATTATGCTAACTGCATCTCCTTCAGGGACTAAAAACACCCAACAAATCAGGCTGTATGGCTGGATTCACGTTGAAGCCACCATAGACTCGTAGGAAGGTTTTATCATACTATAACAAGACATAAAAATAATCTGGATGTGGGCAGGTTAAAGATTAAGTAAATGTAACCTCAGATAAACCACTATACATGACAAATTACAGCGTATTATTATTTAAAAAATAAATCCACTTAGGAAAATTCTCTACGTTTACTTACGTTAGCTAAGCTCAAGATTCAAAGAGTATTCCGGCTGCATGGCTTTGGCGTTGTAGACCTGATTACTGTCCTTCACCTTCAGGTTAAATGCTTGAAGCTGGGAGAAAAAAATAAAATAATAACAGAGATTATTTTGACTGAGAGTGATTTATTGGTTTTGGATTAGATGTCTAACAGCAACATTAAAGGTTTATGGAAAGGAATGAGAACTATTACGGAGTATGGGAACTAACTCTGGTTGCCCCACTGCAGCAAATACTGTAAATGATGCTTCACAAGTCCAGCTATTGTCTCGAGTCTAGACAATGTCCAACAGCAGCTAAAATGTCTCAATTCGTATAAATCAGCAGGCTCGGATGGTGTGCACCCACGTGCTGATCGGCTGTCAGTTATTCTGCATTTTAACTTTTCTATGTCCATGTTTACATCTAAAATCCCAGCAGCATGGAAAACATCACGTATAATTCTTATTCCCAAAAGAACCATTAATAACCTTGGACCCAAAGCTCTGACCTCACACATTATGAAATGTTTAGAAAGACTTGTTCTGGGTTCATCTGAGTAGTCAAGTCTCAGCTTTTCTAAATACCCTGCAGTTATTAGATTAGAAAGTTTATTTGAGCATAATGACAAATAATGACAAAATCCTAGTTTGCCTATAGGAAAGGGGTGGGAGTGGACGATGCATTGCTTTATTCTTCACAGCATCTACAAGCGTCTGGAAACCACCGCTAGCTCAGTGAGGATTCTGTTTCATGATTTTTTTTTAGCACTTTTAATACCATTCAGACGCATATTTTAACCAATAATTCATTTTAAACTTGATAACAAAACTACGGCTTGGATTTTAAATTATCTTCTGTCCCGTCCTCAGTATGTCAAACTTGGTAGTAAGCAGTCTGATACCATTTTAACAAATACAGGAGCTCCACAGGGAACAGTTTTATTCCCTTTTTCATTCTCTCTTTACACAGCTGATTACAGGGTCAGTCAGCCATCCTGTGCTGCTAAAGTACTCAGATCATACTGGACTTGTGGGTCTGCTGATCCGGGGCGATGACCATATTTCTAGTATAGTTATTCTGTAAGCTTCTTATCATGCTGCACTATGTAGATTTTTTTTACTGTGAATGTATGTGATGTTTGGTGGTAAAGAAATTTCCTCTAGGGGATGAATAAAGCTTATCTTATCTAATCACCTACTACGAACTGAACTCTCATTATATTAAATCCAATTTTTTAAAATAATTTATCAACCATCAATGGAACTGTGTAATAATAATAATAATAATAAACCACATGGATGTCAATCATAATCATGAATACATAATAGGAAGCTTGATTTAAAATTGGGTTTTACATTATTAGAAACTTTATAGAATTATCCTTTTTCTAATATTAGCAGCTTTTATCATTCCTGGTCCTCCTGCTATTTCCCTTCTGCAAGCTTTTTCTGTTTTCTGCTTCAGAGGCTGTAAATGCAGATTTACCAGGTCAATATTTATAAAGAGAGAAAAGTTCATCAAGAGCTGCTCTAAATGTGAGACAGAAGGAAAAGCATCAAAATACTTTTAAATCTTGAGGGTTTCTCAATGAAGAAATGATAGAGAAATATATAGAGAAACCTTAATTAATCCATATGTTTGATGTTTAAAATGAAAATGAAATGCTCACATTAATTTATGCTTTAACTATCACGGCATGCACTTTGCTTTAAGTCTGTAATTTAAATGGTTGCTCCTTTTTATGTAATGTACCTACACAAGATAGTCTAAATTGGTGAAATACAATTAAAAAACAAAACAAAACAAATAAACTCAGAACAAATGATTCTAATATGCTTTGTTTTAAATTGTTTTTACATTGTTTCTATTTCTTTTATATCTCCTATTATGTAAATCACACTGAATTGCTTTTTTGTATTAAATATGCTGTACAAATAAACTCACCTTGCCTAAAGTTCTCAATAAATAACAAAAACTGATTAGTTGTGCATGCATACCGTTTGTCTAATAGCATAACTGCCTAAGTCACATTTTAAAGAAGCACTATGTAACTTTCTAACCCTAAAACTGTCATTGTCCCTGCAGAGTCTCGAGGATGAGAAACTGAATTTCACACATTCTTCTGGGACGCTGCATCACACGCACCACACGCTAGCAACTGGGTATCAACGTACTGGCCGTTTTGAATGCACACCATGGCCGATTCAGCAATGAAACGCAAGAGGATATTATCGAGGAAGAAAGAGAGAGAATCAACATTGGACTGACTTTTAATAACTGGAGAGAGTTCAGAGAATAGGCCGAATGAAGAGGGAATGCAGATCGGCCTCCAGTAGGGGGCGCCTTAGTAAGAAACTCTGCCAAAGTTCAGTCGTGCTTCTTTAATGTTTTATACACAGTGATGCAGAGTGGACAAGCAGTGTTAGGAGTAGAGTAAGGCAGATATCACAGTTTGGCCAAAATATATCATGCCATGAGGTTAACATGATGTATTATTGGCTGATGGGCAAGTCAACAGTGTGGTGAACATCCCAACAAATGCCCAGGCATACATGGTGTTTCATTTAGTTTTGGACACTGCTGAACAGATTTAGTTTAAATCTTTAATGTTTCTGGCTAACACAAAACTTACCAGGGTATACTGCTATAACCTTAATGATATGGATTAAACAAGCCACAAAACCTATGGTTTACCAACCTTTTTCCTCAGGTTAGCCTTTATTTCTTCCTCTGTTGGTTCAGGGTTTTCCTGTTCTGATCGTTCTGTGTTATGATCTTCATCGTCCTGTGAGGCTTCCACCTGTGAGGTAACTGTGAATAACGGTCTGTCCACCTTCTCTCTATTTAAAGAACACTGCATTTGGTTTGCTAACAGTTCCTTTATCATTTTCATCTTTTTTTGACTCATGTGCTTCTGCCCTTCCTGGTGCTTTTTTAGCTCCATCATAGGATGCTCAGATGGCCGCTCAGTCGTGACAACCTTCAGGCAGCGTGGACCAGAGGCTGATCCAGTCTGCCCTTCACTTGCAGACAGGTCTGGATTCACTAATGAGCTTACATCTTTGAGATGGAAATGTTTGGGATGAGGGTGCTTCAGTCTGTGTGTCATTTCAGACTCATCACGGCTGTGTTGTGGGTAACAGGGCTGCTCAAAAACAGGAGAGGAAGGAACAGTGTTATTCTGAGCGTATGACCAGTTTGCTGCACCTCTGTAGGTTTTGCTGTGGCAGTCTGTGTAATGGGAACTCTGGTACAACACAGTAGAGTGAGGAAAAGTTTGGTTTCTGGAACTGGGCCTCTGCGCTTTGTTGCAGGACTTCGGTCTAGTTCTGCTGCTTTTACCAGAGCGACTGTGCTCAGACTTTCGCTTGTCTGTTGATTCTGTGCGGAGGCGACAGGGTGATTGGCTCCAACTACGGCTTCTAGAGGCTGACCCAGAGCTTGAGGAGAAGGATGAGGAGGATGAACTAGTACAAGCCCTGGGAGAGCGCTTTTGATGACTCTCCTCCTTTCTGCTGTCAGCCATCGACCTGCCTTCAATCTTCTTTCCATACAGCCTCTCCTGAGTGCGATCTGTAAGTTTGCTCATCTCCTCCACCTCCAGGTCTAAGCCCAGACTTTTAAGGATGTTCTGCAGCTGTTCTTGTGTTTCATCAACCTTTGGTCTATCTTCTTCCTCTTTCCTCTCCTTCAGCTTCTTTGCTGCCCTGGTAGATTCTGATTGGCTACTAGAGTCCAAAGTACATTCTCTTTTGTTTGTCATTGTCTCTTTAGGATTAGGTAAAGATTGTTCTTGAGTAAGTGACTCGGTTTTTGGCCCCACGCTGCTCCTGCTGAAGCCTGGCTGCGAGGCTCTGCTGTCCGACCACTGGCTTTCACTCCTGAAGGGCAGATCTGACTTGCTCTTTACATCAGGAGGCTGGAAGTTTAGTATGTCTTCTCCGTCATCGTTGACAATCTTCCTAAGTAAGTTGATGTCAACTCCTTTGTTGAGCACATTGAGGAAGCGCTCAAAACCCTCTGCAATGCTTTTCTCCCCCTTTTCTGGTGAAGTAGTGCTCCGGCTTGGAGGAGGCAGTGGGTCATCAGGTACCTATGAAATGCCAGACACAGAGGTTTTAGTTTACTTAAAATGTTAAGAAGAAAGGGGTACTCCAGAAAGCAAAAAGTATAGTCACATTCTGTCTGAGTGCTTCTGTTTAATGCCTTCTGGATGGCGCCATGTTGCCTCACTGAGGACCACAAGCGAGGCAAGATAGCGCCATCCAGGCAGCTTTCTGCTGGAGGTTTTCCTTTCCACCGTCACCTTGTGCATGCTCAGGACTGGATCAAAGTTGATGCAGTCTGTTGGTTTTCCTTAGCTAGGCTATTATTTATTGTGAATTGGCTTGGATTGATTTGTCTGTAAATTGCTCTGAGATGACATTGAGGCGCTATAAAAATAAAGCTGAATTGATTTGAAACTTTTATTCCTTCTGCCATTAGGATTTTAAATATTAAGCATCTTCTGAAGACTAGAGATCTTAGTCACCATTAATTTTTTTTTTATTATTTCATTTCAACACTTCTTGATGTTCTTGTTTTTAATCACTGATGACCAGTAAATCTGTTCCTGTGACCTGATCTGGTGCACCGATTCGCCCTGAAGGCTAACTGCGGTTACGTTTTTGTTTTTATTAATTTTATCTTCTTTTATTAGAGGGACCATTAAAACTCTTTCCTCCCAGGGATATAGAGGATACCCACTGAAATCTGCCATGGTGGAGGAACCAGCAATCTGTTGACATCAGCTCAGCTGTGGCCGTCTTTTCATCTCATTTTATTCAGAATTTTCTGCTGAGTATTTTATTTTTTGTTGCATACACGGCTACAACAGCAGCTTCATGATCAGCCCACAACAAGGAAATTAACAGAAAGATTTTCATCCTCGTGATAAACACGTCACAGAGAACAGTTGAGTTGTACAGAAACCAGCAATGAGCTTCCAGCTGACCGTGAGTTGGATATAAAGGACAGTTTGGGCTTTATGTGAGTAGAAAGAAAGATGGCTGCATTTACAGCGTGTCAGCTGGTGGGATGATGAGAGAACAGGTGAGGTGGAACACCTGAGAACTCATGTAGAAAGGGTTTCTGGCTACAGGGTTTTAAATGAAACGGTACTGTTCTGGTGAAAGTCCCATGAAGTGACGAGAACATGACTTTCCTCCACCAGGATGTGATGTTTGTTGTTCTCTCATTAACATGAGTCCCAGTGTTCATTGATCCGGACAAGTTTTTTAGTATATCTTGTTGCTCTTGTAATAAATAAATATACCTTCACATATCGCTTCTTGCTTTCATAATTACCAGAATATATTAATTTATCACAAATACATGAACATATAATATATTTGATTTCAGAATCAAAATATGAACACATGTTTAATTAACATATAAAATTTCTGTGTGATGGTGTAGCTGCAGCCGACAGTTTGTAGACTCGTAGTTCTTCATCCTTCTGTTTGTATAATGGCCGCATGAATATTTAAGTAAGGAAAATGTATCTATATAGCACTTTTCACAGATAAAAAGTGCTTCACAACAAATAAAAACACAATATAATAAGTCAAAACAATGAAAACTAAATATAAGAAGAATCACCAAGGTACTGTATAAAAATGAGTGAATGGGGTCTGTTGAGTCTAAAAAGACGGCAGACCTCGGTGCCACTGCCTGAACAGCCCTATCACCACGTGTTTTAAACTGTGTACGTGGGGTCAGCAGCAACCGCTAACCTGATGACCTGAGCACACGGGAAGAGGGGCGTGGTGCCAGCAGGTCAGACATATGCCGGGGACCTTGACCATGTACGGCTCTAAAAGTTCAAACTAAGACTTTAAAACTCTAACATTTATAAACAACCAAATTTAAATCAACTTAATGATCAGTAGTTTTTAAATTCTTGACACGTGTATGAACTTATACCAAGCACAATAAGCGCTGATGTCTGAGGCTGAAACCAGGGGCAACGCATCTATAATAAACCAGAAAAGACTGAATTAAACGATCCATCAGTCATACTGTACTTGAGCGGCAGGATTAATGTCAAGTAAAATATGACAAGGCTTATCACAGCTTTACATGTTCAGTACATAAAGAGTTAAAACAATCTGTTTAAATTGGCATGTTTTATGTTTTACCAGGAACTGTTCTAATTACCTTAAACTAAACTGCCTGTCCTGGACTATAAAATTAGCTTAAATGAAACGCGTTATTGTGTGTAGTTGTTTAGATGTGTATGGCAGTGTATCCAGGATTAACCTTGCCACTGAAGATGCTGTCGCCTCCTTTGTTGAGCAACATGAGGAAACACTCAAAGCCTTTGTTGCAGCGGTCCTCCTCCTCTGCTGGTGAAGCAACACTCTGGATGGGAGGCGGGAGAAGGGCTTTAGGCTCCTGTGAAATAGAAGACACACAAAAGTATTAAAAATAAAAATATCAAAAATATCTTTTAACCCCTTGACACCTATTGCTGCAAATCTGAAACCTCTTCTGGCCTTTATTTGTTTTATTTCTTTTTATCTAATGAAGTTATTTTATGTATTTGCTCTTAAGTATTATTTATATTCTTATTGTTTACCTTTATTTATTATCAATTTATTTAATATTTAATTGAATCTTTTTCTTTTAGTTACTCTTTGCCAGATTTCTTCCTGTACTTTGAAGGAATTTTATGTAATTGTGAATAAATTAAGACGTTGAGGGATTAAAATTCAGCAGCATATATATATATATATATATATATATTTAATCACAAGACGTGTTTATTTTCTATCTTTTGTATCTTTGTCTCCTTCTTTGCTGTCTTCTCTCTCCTTTTTTTTCTATTTTTCTTTTTGACATCCCACCTCTGAGGTAGTTTTGTGACGTTAATCAGTTTGAAATGAACTCAGCTTAATCAGGTTTCTCCTAACAATAAATGATGTTCATAAACATACGCATGTACAGATGTGTGTATGTTAATGGAAATCGTGCAGGATTTACCACGTTGTTTAAGGTGCCGTCTCCTCCTTTGTGGAGTAAACTGAGGAATCGTTTGAAGCCCTTGTTGTTCTCTTCTTTTGCTGGTGAGGTAAGGCTTTGGCTGGGAGGAGGCAGTGGAGCATCAGGGACCTGAGAAATGTCAGATGTAAGAGGTTACATGATCACCTAACTTTTTGTTAAAAAAATTACTGTGGCTTCCAAAATTATTCACCAGGCAAGCAGCACCATGAAGACAAAGGAGTTTTATAAACAGGGTTACAAAACAAAGAACGAAAATCTCATGGATTCTCATGGGTGAGAAGGAATCTCATCTCATGGCTGTTAGTATTGTGTTACACGAGGCATCATGACCATAAGGATATTTTGAAATGTGTCCACATTCAAGATTTAAGGCTACTAAAGAATGATAATGAGCTCAATTCAAAGATTTTAAAAAATAGTAGTAAAGTGTAGACCTAAAGTAAAAAAAAAAAAAAAACTTTGGCATTCAGCTCCCTGCTTTGCACGTCATGCACTGGTTTCCCATGCATCACCACCAAGATGAAAAGGGATTTTTTTTCTTTAGTTTGTCGTTGAAATTACATTTACGTTTCTGAATTTTCTAGCTTTACGAGATACTGGACACCCAGATCTAAAACTCCTGAACAGCTTCCTCCCCAAGTCATCAAAGCCATCAGTCCAAACTTGTCTTCAGTTTGTGTTATTAACGTGTTTGTGTAAAACTGTGAAGAAGTGAGGAAGTTGAAACCTCTCCGTTTAAATGGCTCCACGTCCCCCACAGTGCGAAGCCCATCCCAGACTAGGAGGGAGGAGAGGAACATGCAATTTCTCTGCAGTTTTGCACAAACACCAAGTTATTGTGTCCTCTTTGCACAGCAGCTGCTGACTCAGAACGCCATCCCCACAGCGAAGCACGGTGGCGGCAGCATCATTATGAATACAAAACATGGTGGACAACATGCTATGAGGTTCGACCAAGTATGACTGCAGTCTAATTATACGGGAACGCACAAGAGAGCTCATTCATACGTCACTCCAACAAGCTCATTTGACGTCAGAATAAAGGAGTGCATGTCAAAGGACTTGTGTAAACACCAAACGGTGTAAAGACCCACTTATTGACCTTCCAAGGCTCCAAAGGTTTAGGAACAACTGCACTAGAAGACATGTCTCATAATAAAATAAATAGAAATTAAAAGGAGCATATAGATATAGAAAAGAAAGACAGAAAAATAATAATAATAATAATAATAAACACATGCCTTGTGTTTATTTTCTCTAATGTCAAACAGAATTAGTTTCTCACAACTATCAGATGTTCTTTAGTTACTGAAATCTGTTGTCGGCTTCTTCTGGCTAATTACATTAACTGGAAAAACCTGTGAATCCACGTGGCTGTTAATGGCAGTCTGTACCATATCTATCAAGTTGTCAGCCACTCCTTTGTTGAGAACACTGAGGAAACGTTCGAAGCCCTTGTTGGAGCTGATCTCCCCCTCATTTGGCGAAATAATACCCCCGCTGGTAAGAGGCAGTGGAACATCAGGGACCTGTGGAACATCAGACATGCAGCATCAATATCAGAAAAACATTAACGGAAAAGGAAAATATATATTTAAAAAAAGTAATGGGCTCTATGCACAACTCCACTACTTCCTGAATTTAAGACAGCTCCTTTGTTTCCTGTCTTTCATTATTGGACAGACTGATTAATCCAGGTGTGTCTGGCCATTTAATGA
>JBAFTA010000005.1:32415928-32430514 GCA_036919975.1 Melanotaenia parkinsoni | reverse complement strand
TATATATATTAGATCAATTAACCTAACAAGTATGTCTTTAGACGGTGGGAGGAAGCCGGAGTACCCGGAGAGAACCCACGCACACACGGGGAGAACATGGGCGACCTTCTTGCTGTGAGGCTGCGGTGCTAACCACCGTGCATACACTAGAATCTGTTACCCATCAGAATCCGTGACCGGTCGGGGCGACGACGTGTATTAAAGTCTGACTTCATTAAAATGCAGGTACAGTAAAGTCACACGTTCTGATGGCTCTCAGAAATGGGGAACTCTATGATCCTGGCAATGTATTATGTTAGAAGAGTTGAGACTACAGCAGGGGCGACATAGGTCACCATTTATGATTACTATCAGAATGTGTGATTTTACTGTACCTGTATTATAATGAACTCAGACTTCAAACCGCTTCAGACACACGTTTAATACTTCGCTCGTACGTGCAGCGTTCCACACTCCTGTCCAGTAGGGGGCGATAACGCCCCTTTTAAGTTGGTAAAACTCACCAGAAGAGGTATCCAGGCGGCTAAATTTGTCTTCTGGGTGTTGTTGATCTGCGGTGAACCAATTCTATAATGACTTGTTTTTTTGCAGGCAGTTAGTCTGTTACTAGTGTTGGTTATCTGAGGGACACGTTAGACGCTGCATTGTACGTACGTAAAAACGGTGACGATCCCCTTCATTCTGCTAAATATTAGCTCATTTACTAGCGTTAGCTGCTTGAGGTCCGTGTGGGCTTTGGTGACTGTTTTCTGTTCCTGTCAGACCCTGAAGATGAAGGTGAAGATCAGGCAGTGGAACGGGGTGGCATCCTGGTTGTGGGTGGCCAATGATGAAAACTGCGGGATATGCAGGATGCCCTTCAATGGCTGCTGTCCAGACTGTGAGTAAAAAAGCTGGAGCTTGTTGGATATTTGTCATTAATGCAAGAGTTTAGTTTGTTGATTGTTGCTGTTTTGGTTTTTGCTGTTTGTCCAAACCCATCAGTAAGTCTCTGCCACAGACTTTAATATGTTTATTTAATTTATACTGTTATGTTTAAACTGAATAGTAGAATAAAATGGAAAGAATAACTAAAACAAAATTACTAAATCCTCATGCTTTCTCAGCCACCAATCTTTTAATTTCACAAGACTGGGTTGATTTTTTTTAAACTAAACATCTATGAAATTCAGATCAAATTTTAATCCAGACTATTTTAGTGTCATCAATGAATATTTTTCTACCCAAATGAAGAAGGGTTTACTTATCAGAACATAAAAAATCAAACTCTGCCCATAAATCTGGTGAGGATTTTAAACTGTGAGAACAGATGTTTGGGTATGATTTTTTTTTTCTTTTGGTTAACTCAGTAGTTTCTGTTCTACAATGTGACTAGCAAATCAAATCTTGTTTTGCAGGTAAAGTACCTGGGGATGACTGCCCACTGGTCTGGGGTCAGTGCTCCCACTGTTTCCACATGCACTGCATCCTGAAGTGGCTGAACTCCCAGCAGGTCCAGCAGCAGTGCCCCATGTGCCGCCAGGAGTGGAAGTTCAAAGAGTGAAGCTGCCTCATCTGCATCATAAAGAGCTCTCATTTTGATACCTTCTGTAAATAAGTTTTGTATTTGAGCAAATGTTTCTATATATACTATTGTCTTAGTTTGGGATTAAATGAAAACATGTCACGTGTTCTGTATAGCACTCTTCTTTTTCATGGTGGGGGTCAGTGTGAAACTTACTGATCCTGACCTTAATTCTGTTTAATGAGTTCAGACAATTTGGTGTTTTCAGTAATCACATTTCTGTGGATCCAGTAGTTGTTGTTTTAGCCCTTAGCTTGTTAAAACTAACACATTTCGGGCAGGTGTCATGACCATACGTTGTCAAAGATTTCCTTTTTAAGTTGGCCGTCTTCACCTTGCTCATAGATATAATTCTCCCTAATGCAAATGTTGAAATGAAGCAAATAACACTTATTTTCTTTATTTAAATAAGTATAAAAAGTCATACAAACAAGTAAATAAGAGTAGTTAGTTATAAGTGATCAAGAGGATATTTGCTGGATTCATTACTTGATCGGCTGTAAACGTATTTGCTAATATAGCACTAAACAGAAGCCTGTCTGGTTTTTACAAATGCTTGCAAATCAAACTGTCCTAATAAGCTGAGCAACAACAACTTAGTTTCACATCATTCAGAATTCAGCCAAATCTAACCAAAAGGTCTGACTGACAGAGTCCAGCAGGTGGGGGCTGCAGGAGACCAGAAGGAAGCCCTCCTGTAAACATTCACGCCACTCCGAGAGCAGCCAGTTGCCTCTGCCAGTCCTTCCACCACACATCCAGTCCTCCAGAGCTGAGGCAGCTCACAAATCAGGATCTAGGACTTGTATGTCCTTCCCTGCTCACTACTGCACAGCAGTCGGACAGCTGCAGCAGTTTTCTGCATGTGAATCTCCAGAAATCTGGTGTTCTCAGTCATTGACTGCCAGTCCGAAGAGCTCCAGCAGCTCCTTGTTGTCCGGGTCAATGAGATCAGCTGGTTTCTCCCCACAGTCGTTTTCCAGCTCGGGGTCAGCTCCCAGCGAGAGGAGGTATCTGAAACGAAATACTGCTGCTCAGTGAAAGCGCACATAATGCTGACTGGCTGCACTGTGGTCCTTCAGCTTCTCTGATGGGAGCTGAGTGCCATGTGCTTACATCATAAATGTCTCATCTGCTGCTTTCAAGGGTTTGCATTTCAGGTCAAACTAATCTGCATCAAACTCTTTGTTTCTGAAGTTTAAGCTTTAAAATGAGAAAATTAAACTTTGCTGAATGGCAAATGCACTGCTCTTAAACTAATTTTCACACTCTTGGTTTAAAATGAACCAAAACTGACTGGACAAAACACTAGATACTCACCGTGCAATGTGTGGGAAGCCATCACTACAGGCCATGTGCAGTGCGGTCCATCCCTCCTCGTCTCTTTGATGGATGTCTGCTCCATAGTGAACTAGAAGCTTTACGCACTCCAAGTTCCCAGACAGGACGGCCTCATGAATGGCTGCCATGCCTGGACAAAGGTACAGAGACAGAGGTCAGGATTTAAAGTTTGGCAAGGATTTCAAACTCCATGATGGAAGCTCTGAGTGTTGCACTGGCTCTTACCGGAGAGGTAAATGGTATCAAGGGTGACCCTTTGGGCTCGAATGAACCGTCCAATCCTTTCCAGCTCACCCTGTCGCACATAGTCTTGGAAAACAACGTCATTGGGGAAGTGGACACTTCGGATTGGCTTTAGAGATGCTGCACTTTTACAAGAGACAGGAATGCCACAGTTCTGGGAGTAAGCTTTGATTCCCCTTGACTGGGACACGGGACATTCGTAGTACTTCATCCTGGAGTCTGGTTGTTGAAGCTTTTCAAATCCAGAAGAACTCTTAGAAAATCTGAGGACAACTTCCTTCAAGTCTCAAGAAAAAGGATCAGTGAGTTCTTCCCAGTGTGGCTGTCTTGGTGGTATTAGCAGTGGATCGGCTCTTCTGAAGGCCCGGCCTCCCCCGTGCTTCTCTTATACTCTGTGTTGGGCTATTTTTGAGCACAACACCTCACAGATCCAGTGGCGAGTTTTGGAAGATGAGAAGCCACTCTGCCTCGAGCCCTCCTACTTACCAGTCACAAGCCTCTAAGACAGCTCACATCTCCAGATATGACAGCCAGTAACCCCTGCTTCCATGTCACCAGCACAGACCGAGATACTGTCCTCTTTAAGAAAGTGGTGACATCCCTTCAGCTGCGGGGGAGGAGGAGGAGGCTGGAGGCTTCTAGTAAACACCGAGCAGGATGAAAGTGGTTTACTGCTGGAGTGTGTGGGTGCCAACTGCAGGAGCAGGGAGAGGTGAAGTCCATGTGAAGGTTGTTGACAGTTAACTGCACTGACATAAACAGCCTAGAAAGGCTGCTGTCATCATCATGCACTATTTTAATCATAATATGAGACACAGTGGGTAATTTCTAGATTACTCTGTTTTGCATCATCCTCTTAATGACTGCTGGGAAATCGGTTATGCAAAACTATGTGATAATGATTTGGAAATGTGATGACTAACTGCTTGTCTCAGTTTTGATTGTAAACTATATTTCAGAAGCTCAGTGGTTGTAGAGATTGTGGTTTCAGGCTAAACAGTGACCTGTTCATTATCCTTGGTAATGTCCATTTTTAAAAATTCTCCTTGACGTTGTGTCTGTTGTTGGATGAAATGATTGTGGAACAGATGTCACTGGATTAAAACGCTTAGACCATGGCCATTTACAGAGTCAAAATATTAATATAGACATCTATAAAATAAGTTTAAAGTTGAAAGCACAAATTTTCTTCATAAAATTTCTTTGGTGGTTGGCCCATTTTTAAATTTTACTTAAAAAAAAAACAAAAAAGAAGAAGGGACAAATCATCCGCCCTGTGGCATTTCTGATGTGTCATTATTAAAATGTTGCAGGAGAAATCAAGGTTGCCAGGACAGACATGAACTACTCCACTACTATAGGTCCACTAGGTCAGTAGTTCTCAAACTTTCTGAGCCACGACCCCAAGATAACGTTCGTTAGTGTTTGTGGCCCCTATGTGACGACTTAGTGATTGTGTGATATATCAAATGGGTTATCCTGCAAGCCATCCTCTAAATTTAAGGCTGAGCTAACAATCTTCATAAATAAGGATAAAGTGGTTTTTAGTGGATCACTGCCCCAAACCAGCTTCTCTTGTGGTGATAATGTCAAATTCAGATTTTAATGACATATGTACATACCTACTTCATTCATGCATCAATGTGTTAAAAAATGAAGGAGGTAATGTTAAAGATTTATCTCTTCCTTAATGGTTTAATTTTAACAGCCATGGTAAAAAAAAAAAAAAAAAATCCCAAATTTGATAAATGCTGACTATACATTTTTTGCAATTATCTGGCAACCCCCTAAAATTATTTCATGACAGTCTGAGAACTGCACTAGATCAGCGTTTCCCTAACTGGGGGTCCTTTATGTTTATTATGTGGGTGTTTCATTTACATGGAAGCAGTGTTTTATCGGCCAGAAAACTCTTTGCACCATTTGATTTATGAGACATGTCAGGAAAATTCCACAGTGCTGGTGATTTGTCCTTGTTTAGATTTTTATACAAAAGTATGGCTATATGATAGCAATGACTGTAACTTTATTTAAAGGGAAAGGACCCAGAATGCATAATTTATGGTGAGAAGCATGTTATGGCGGCACTAAGCATGGTTTCAACATAGGCCGTGCGCAGGGGTCTGCAGCTTTTTGGGAGTTCCATGAAGGTTTGAAACCACTGCACTACATCACTGATAAAAATTGATTGGATGTTCAAGGTGTGGCCTCTAAATAGCTTTATTTTTAACATTTATTCACAATGTGACCATATTTCCAAAGTTTTTTTTCAGGTTCCCAAAACACCAGTTCCATGTGAATGAAATGTTCAAATGATTTAAAATAAATAAAAATAAAAAATTTAAAAGGACACACCTCAACTTGTCTTTGTATGGACATGGCCTTAATTTTAACCACCAGAGGTTTTGTACAGTGAACGCCCTGCAGACCCTCTTTGCTTGATAGGGCTACCTGGTCAGGAACCACCAACTTTAAGACACCTGCAGTAAGCAGCATTCTGCTTCTTAGCAGCCATTAGTGGCCTAATAATAAATTAATGTAAAAGCTGATAGCTTATTTTATGTTATGTTCATGTTATTTTATGAGCACAAGTTTTTCTGTAGGATACACTTAATCCTAACGGTTGTGTAGTGTACAGTCATTAATGTGGTTGCATTTTAAAAAGAAAAGCCGGAGACATTTTATAAGTACTTTTCAGTTTATTGGCCACCATTTCACATTTTCCACATCAATTTGGATATGATGGAATGCTTCTGTTAGGTTTCCCCACCATCGCATGACTTACAAACCCACCACCCTGCTCTACTCACGCCTCCCATCCTTGCCAAACATGCTGTACATTCACTCCAAAACAACAATCACATTCTCCATAGGTCACACAGCACACACACACACCTGTGGCAATAAGGGTGCTGGGTAGAGCCAAAGGGGGGTTACAGTATGGGTGAGGAGTGGGGCTGTGCAACTGTTCCCTCCCCACATCTGATGTAAACAGACACTTCTCTCAGACCGAACTGACCAGGAAACTGCACCAACATGTCAGATTTAGTAACCACAGTAAATCTCTGATTAGGCATGAATGCAGTGCAACAAGACTCGGCACCAACTACCAACCTGGGTCTGAAAGATCATGTCCAGGGGCCAACTCTGCCCCAACAGGGCCAACTGGCAACATGGGCACAATGGTACATTAAAAATAACCCAGTTCTTAAACAAAAAAAACTTCAATGACAGCAATTAAATAAAGTAGGGATTTTTTTTCTCAAAAAGTTAACCGTAGAAAATAAGTCAGTAGCTGTGATGAAATGAGACAGAAGCAATATTTGGGAATGAAGAAGTGAAAATAAAGCCAATACCCCCCACCGTAAGATACAAAATAACTCAGCTACAGATGGGGGTGAGGGGGCCTTCGTACTAAACAGGTCAAACTGTGGGGTTTACGTTAATAAGAGTCACTGTTAAAAAAAAAAAAGAAGAAAAATGAGAACACAGGATGGCCCCTTTTCCCCTGAGAGATCAGTCCTTACAAAACCATCACACAAAAATCTCTGGTCCTCCAGATTTCATTCAGATGGAGAAAAAACACTGGCAGCCCCCACCTCTCTTAATAAATGTGACACTCATTTAGCTCATACCCACACTGAACTATGACAAGGCTCTTTCTTATTTTTTTTTTTTTTTTTAAAGAGGGGAGCCATATGGACACAAAAACAAAACAAAAACCCCTAAATGCATCTCAATGCCATTTCTTTAACATTTGGTTTAAAATATACAAGGCAAACAGCTGATGTGGAGCTTTGTATACAAGGCATTGAGGTCTTCCACAGAGGTGGTGTGATATTCCACAAAATCCCCCCTCGCCCCGGAGGGACAAGACCAATCTGGCCAGAATTAGTTATGTTGAGGATGTAGCTGGTGGGGAGAAAAAAAAACAAACAAACAAAAAAAAAAAACAAATCCTGCCTTGCCAGCAACTGATGGACTAACTGACTTGCTGGCCATCTGGTCGACTGACTGAGAGGCAGTTTAAGGACAACTGTTAATGTTCACAGGACAGGGAAGGTCCACAAGAAAGTGAATGTGGTGATAGTGACTGGTTAAAAGGACTGGGGTGGGACTCGTCTCTTCTTTCTCCTTAACAACCTCTTACAACTCATCGTGTCCATCGTCGTCGCCTCCATCCTCACCATCAGAGGTGTCGTCCACATCTTCCAAATCCTGGAGAACATGCAATGAAAGGGATTGAGGATCTGAGGTAAAAAGGATCATAAATTACACCTGAAATCTGCAGGAGATGTCACGACAGAGTGAGCAGTGGCAGACATTTTCAGACAGACTGGATGTTGATGACCCTTCAGACTGTGATGATGGCTTCACTTTAAAACAATTGGGCAATTTTTGGTGAACCCAACATTAAGCTGGACATTAGAAAATATAAAAAGGTGTGATAAACATCATTTAAACTGAGCAGGTGAGATCCATGATCATTCAGGAGTAATAAACATCACAACCACAGCTATTCTTTCACATCTACTTTGAGGACAGCAGTGCACGTGCCGCTTTTATGGAGGAGGATCAGGTCTCCCACCAAAGCCCAGTTAACAGCTGTGACAGCTGCAGGAGGCATTACAGGCCTGTAGCTGACGGGGATGGAATTAGACTTCTGAGAAGTTTGCGTGGGCGGCCACAATGGAGTGGGAAGGTGTTAGTACAGAGGATTCCCTGTGCTAGTGTTTACTGCATGCAGCCAGGCTGTGGGACATGGGGAAGTGTAAACCTCAGCATATTTAAACAAACTGCAACAGGAACCCACCTTATGCAACCAGATGCCTTTTCTGACACATTTGCTAAAAAGACTAGAAAGACTAAAGGGCAAAAATGTTCTAAAGGGCTGCGTATGGCTAGTGTGTGGCTGGGTGATGAGGGCTGCAATGTTTTTTTTTTTTTTCCCCTTTTTAAATCTTGTATCCTCATGAGAAAAGAAACATGTTAAAGAGCAATGCTTTGAGAATGCCTCTAATATAAAATTCACCTCTGTATCCAGATCATCATCGTCGTCGTCTCCTGCAGGGGCACCACCCTCTTTACCACCACTCTCCAGGAATTTGGTGAAGCCCTCCAGCGTTCTCTCTCCATTATAATCAATCACCTGTTGACAGGAAGTCATTTCTGATCAATGTGCACAAAAGCCTGCACAATGCAAGCATGAATTCATGCAAAAATATCGTTGGGCTGTAAACGTCACTGCAGCATTTCATAAATAGTTCTTCAGTAATTATCTGTGAGCAGTGACAAGGCAAATGCAGAAAAGAAAAATGAATGTCAGCTTCACATGGAGACCAAATGTAGAAATCAAATGACTGCAAAGCAAGCTCTCTCAAACAGAGTGAAATCACTGGAGCAGGAATCTTGCTAGAGCTAGAATTTGATTAAAAATTTACACGACCTGTGAGCTCACATTTCTGCACAGTTAACGCTGCTAAATCAAGAACAACTGATATAAGGAGAAACCACCAGTAAAATTCTGCATCCAAATAACCATCAAGATCACAAGAACTCACTATTACTAAAACGAATGTGATGAATACAGTGCCTGAAGATGGAAACTGAATGTGTGGATTACAGAGCAGAGGGGATTTTTACTGATGATCCACTGGATCAGAGAGATGAAATATTTAAAGGAAGCAGGACTGTTTTAAACTAATTTTTTTGTGAGTTACTGGACCCTCACCCTCCGGTCCTCTCCTGCAGGGAAGAACTTCAGAGTAGGGAAACTGTGGACTTTGACGGCCTCGATCTCATTGGCTGTTGAGTCCATCTTAGCCACGATGGTGTCAGCGCTGTCCTTGTATTTCTCTCCCAGCTTCTCCCAAATAGGAGTCAGCTGTTTGCAATGTCCACACCAAGGTGCATCTAGAAAATGGAAAATAATGCCAAGTTACTAACATGATACGTGGACAATGTAGGTAGATAAACTTCCTAATTACTACAATATCTTGCACACGTATTTTGCTATTGGCACCGTGTTAGCCTGTATTTTTACATGATTAAAACTGTAATGCAGCAGCCATTAATGAATGAACAGAACTTTTTTCCTATTACGCTTCTTAAAATTATACTTCCAAACTTTCAGTTCCACGCTCCAAACACGTTACATACAACCTCAAACTCAACCCTTTGCCTCAGTTCGGTCATCTAGGAAACTCCCATCACCTGTCAGGGAAAATGGGCCTTCCCTGCTGTGCATGACTGGCCATGAGCTGTATTTAAATACAGCCAGAAATGGAAGATGGCTCTCAAAATAGTTCACATTTAGACCGGGATGGCTATTTAAAAAAAAAAAAAAAAAAAACCACCACGGCTTTATTTAACTCGATCATGTCAGGAATGGGGTCTGGTGATAATTTTATTCATCAAGATGGGGGGTTGAGAGGGTATGAGGAGCCTTGAGAATGAGCTCTTAGATATTTGAAGAAGGCTGAGCAAGATATAAGTTTCAGGCTGAAGACAGAAGCTTTGCCAACTCTCCAACACTTACAGAAATACATCTTACTAATGTGTTTCCAGGTTGTTGAAACATACTTCCACAGCATTTAAAATAAGCTAAAAAGCAAAAATAGACACAAGGAGGCTCTTACAGAATTCCACAAAGACGTTCTTCGATGAATCAAAGGCAACCTCTTCAAAGTTTTTGCCCACCAAAACCTTGACGGGGTTTTTGTCCCAGTCTTCAGGGATGTCCTGGCTCATGAGGTGGGGCTATAAGACAGTTTAAATGAACAGTAGTCACATTTATGGTCCTTTGTTTGCAACAGGACAGCACTCAAGTATTCAATAATCCAGGCATTAAGAGAATTAATGCTGTAAATGCATATATGGATACATTTTCTCACTATGTTACATTATCACCATTTATCAAGGTCTAGTACTTTCAACATCAAATCCCCCTGGCAGCCTTCCTTGTTGCTACAACCAGCCATTCCTCTCACCTTTAGTTTGCCCTCAGTGAACAGAGTGCAGAATTCAGTGATGCTTTCTGCAGTGATGACATTTTTTTCTGGCTTGTACTTTGTCATCTCATCCTCCAGGGTGATGAGGCGGATGGCGGGACACTCCTCTTTCTTCAGGCCGAAGAACTCCAGGATGCGCTGGTTGTCGTCAATGTCGCTGTCGATGAAGATGAAGAGGATCTGGATGGGAAAAATTAATATCAATATTTGACTTTGTTCAGAGAAGGTCTCAAGTTGTTCGTTATGTGTAGAAAATACTTCCCTTGAAAATGATCCGTTACAAAGATTTTGACCTGCTAATGAGTGGAAGAAGCAGCTAATTTAAAAATCAGAAAGCCTGAAGAACTATTGCACAAGAGAACTTTAAGTTATTCCAAGAACGTCTGGTTTCTCAGAAGCAAAGATATGGTGGTGGGTGCATCTCTAATGTCTCGGTGTTTTCTTTCCCTAGGTTTACCTACCTGACCCTTGAATCCCTGGGCAGCTTTCTTGAACTGGTCCATTTTGTCCTGGAAGTCTGAAGCAGCTTTTGGCAGAAACATGAGGATGTGGGATTTAATGTCTCCACCAAAGATTTTAGGTGCCGTCTGCATAAAGCAAAAATGGAAAAATTCAACATGCGTGGACCCTCTTTGATTTAGATAGCATATTATATGGTGGGATTGTCATGTTTACACTGAGTGGACCCACTGATTACCTGTTCGGTGAACTCAATGACCAGAGGCAGCTGGTTAGCCTTGATAAACTCCAGGAGTTTCTCTTTGGTCAACTCTCCATCAAATGTGTTGCGTCCCTCATCAAACTGTGAAGGAAACATGGAAAAACTGTTATAAATACATCCACCTGGTGTCACATCTAGTCTGCCTGTGAACTCCAAACATAGATTTACCAGACAAACCACTTTAAAATCCTCAATCCCCAGCAGACCAAACAGACTTTTACTGGGCATCAAGAATAGCAGCGCTCCAACAGCCCTTACTGGCACACAATAGAGGGGACATTTGGCCTGTGGCATACTGCCAGTCTTCCAGGCACTGAAACCCAATTCCAACCTGAAGCAATAAACAAGCCAAAAGTCCCCCTGCTGCTTATTAAGACCAAGCCTCTGCTTTCAGAGTTAGCTTAACTGCAGCCCACATGTCAGCACTGTTTATATCAGAGTTAAGTTACCATCTCTATTGTTTGACCACTAGTTCATTTGCCAACATGAAAGAAGATCATCCTGCACCTGAAGACTGCGATATTTAAAGCTGCTTCATGCTGGGCTGCATGGAATGATCATGCTCTGTATCCATGGCCCACCACATATAAAGGTTCCTAGCATAAATGCTAACTAGGCTGCAGGTACAGAGCAGTAAAATAATGTAAAAGATCAAAGTTCAGCATAAAGCTGGATGAATTTAGGTTTATTTGAAAAGATTACTGCACTTGTATGTTTTATTGCTACTTCTGATAGCAAGCTGTAGTCACCTTAAAACCTACTGGCCATTTAATTTCTATTGGACACAATGGACTTCGGCCTGCTTTGACAAACCTACACCAACGTAGATACTGCTTCACTGATAAGGACGACAGAACCCCAGAGTGTTTACAATAAGCAAGTTCAAGATACCAAGGATATCTGTTAATTATAACAGCCTCAACAACTGTAGTGCTACCTGCAATAACAGCAGTTTTCAGCCCAGTGAATCCACCCAGATTTCTGACTTGCTGTGAATGCATTTATAAGAGGGAGGTGTTGACACCAGAACATCAGTCTAACAGCCACAGATTACTTTTTATATAGAAAAAAAAAGTTTAATGCAGCCAATGTAAAGAAAAGTGGTAAACAAGGGATTTTGTGACTGCGGTTGAGGTCTCAGCAGGGATTTGAGACCATAGCTACCCAATAAGGGTAATTTAATAACCCTGATATTCAAAATTAACATTAGGGTTAGACACATTTTTACGGGGTGTATGACAGTTTTATCTGCATCTATGATGCAGTCCTGGAATTATATAATGCTCTTAGGAACCACAAATGATCTACAAAAAAGGCATGTTTGATCAGAATTGCCTGCAAATAGTTTAAATAAGCAGCTCACATGGCTCTTATATAGATGCTAGTCTGGAAAATGATGGGTTTGTGTGGTATATAAGGTCAAACTCTCAGTATTAGGTAGTCAGTAAGCTATGCTTTTCTATGTGACCAACTTCTTTAAAACATTACCAGCTCTTTAGTAACTTACAGAGGTGAAACGCCACAATAAGTGGGCCACCATTTTACATCTGCAAACCCAGGATTAATTCTGAAGGTATCTTGCCAACTAAATCCTGTTTTATTCTGCAACCATCTGACCCTATCTGCAAGGGGGTGGCCTGAGTGGGACACTGTTTGCATAGATTTCATAAGACATAGGCCTATTTTGTCTTAAGGATTAAATTAAACTCCAATGACTCATCTGCTCTTGGCCCACAGGGGCCACTTGAAATATAGACCACACCCTAATAAATATCCCAGTCATTGCATAATATGTGGCTCAAGCCACCTAGGTCATTCACTGGTCAGCAACAGGCCCAAAGGTCAACACATGTCTACAATGTTGAATGACCTCAAATGGGCCCAGATTAGCAGCAGACAGTGGATACTGCACAGTCTACAGCGTCAGATTACCAAAGTTGTAGATCAAAAATCTGCGGGGCGTCGTCAGCAGCTTGTCCATAAATGCTTAAACATGTGTTTGTTTCATAAGTGGAAACGAGTGGGCCAATAACCCAATCACAAAATATCTTGATTATATCAGAGACTGAGTAAGCGCTTTACACTGTTACACCTTAGCCAGCATGTAGTCTCCCATAAACACAGGTGGACCACAGCTTGAGAGCACGAAGACTTAACAGAACACTGAAGAAATAAACTTCACCTTCTTAAAGAGAACGATACCATCCTTGGACACCTCATACTTGGAATAAACAGAGTCGCTGGAGGTTATGGCGAAGGGAATATCATCAATGGCCTCAGCTGCTTTTTCGTAGGCTTTGGCACCAGCAGATGTGGCATCCTGCACACAAACAAATGTAGGTGAATGACTGTGTAAGTGATTTATTTAAGACTTAAATTTGAAAAATTAAACTGCTGCTCATCTCCCAGTAGAAAGCGATAAGTAGAACACATAGGTTTGAATAGAAAAAAATAAATCAATTGTGCTTTAGACAGTAAAACAGTTTGTTGGCAATGACAAGCCAGAAGCTTATGAGTCATTAAATGATCCTGTAAATGTTTTCTTCACACTCGCACCTTAAAGAATCCGATGACCACCACCTCACTGTCAGCAATCAGAGATTCGGCTTCAGTGACCTCAGTCAGGGTGGTGACGGCAGGCCCCGTACGCTTCTTCAACCAGTTGACGATGTCATCTGCCTGTCTGCCAGCTGCCACAAAAGAATACAACAGGTCAAATATTTCAGTATGCACACACGACTGGGCTCAGACAAGACGTACAGCAGACGGGTAACAGATGCTTAACTGAATGAAAAGAGTGTCTGTGGTCTAACTGAAGACGTAAAGTCACCGAGACACATTTAATAAAATTTGCTAGTGTGAATGTTTTATTGTCTTTTAAGAGTGAAAAATATAGGTTCATGAGAAAAATACTACTTCTGTAATTTCTGGCCAACTGCTTTTGCAACTTCGGCTAATGCTAATTTGCCTTCACCTTCAAATTTATACACATTGCTGCTGATGAAAGGAACAAGTCTGCAAGACTGATTAAAAACCAGGTTTGCCTTTCTTCACTGTGGTGGTCAAGCAATTACTAAGAACTTAGATCTGGCTGACAGACTGAACAAGTGATGCAACATAGCAGCAATTTCACAGATGAGACGCATGTTGAAGTGATTCAGCATGTCTACGTGAAGCATTATAAGTTCTGAGGCAACGTGTAGGAGGTGGAAGGAGGATGCTTGAAGAAGCTGGGTTTAACTCAGTAGTCATTTTCACAAAAGCACTTCCAAACCTCCTCACCCCTCCCATTACAAATTGGGCCAGGCCCAGGCGACGTGAAGAAATGCACATATGGCTGCTCCAGCTCAGTCAGCATGAGGGGGAACGTGTGGTGGAAGCCAGGCCCACTTTCTGCCACATGCGTGCTGCTGAGAGCCGATTGGTTGGCCTGCTGTTTAAGCAGCTGTGCATATCATATTTCCTCAAGGAGGAGAGTCAGTGGGCCTGGCTTTAGACGTTTGATCCAATTCTTTGTTCCCCATTCAAGATACAAATGATAACATTTTATAAAAAAAAAAGAAAAAAAAAAAAAAAAAAAAAAAAAAAAGATTGGTAGCTCTTTGAAAAAACACGACAAAAAAAAATCCTGCTTTCTCAGGATCTTAAAAAGTCTCTGGGCAGTAGCAAACAAACTGATCCTGTTTGAAAATTTACATGAATAAACT
>JBAFTA010000005.1:32373261-32389109 GCA_036919975.1 Melanotaenia parkinsoni | reverse complement strand
AAGAAAGAAAGAAAGAAAGAAAGAAAGAAAGAAAGAAAGAAAGAAAGAAAGAAAGAAAGAAAGAAAGAAAGGTTATTTGTATTCTTTTAGGTAAAAATGCAGAAACAGGGAAAATGGTTTCAGACATTTTTAGGATAGGTGATCTTTAAATAAACGATAGACTCCACACATTTTGTTTGGCTTCAGATCAGCTGATTTATTTTTTAGCTTAAATCCGTCTCACCTTCGATGTTGATGGGTTTGCTCTGGACCCTGGTGTTGGCGGCGTTGAAAGCTTCACAGAAGTACTCGCCACTGTCTTGTTTAGTCAACACTGGGACCTCATGGTACTTGTAGTTCTTCTCGGAGGTGGTGGTATGTAGTGGCTGTGAATCACCAACACGGTACCATTTAAAGGTGATGGGTGGTGTGCCTTTAACAGTGCAAAGGAGGTGGAGATTGCTCCCCTCAGAGAGCTCCTGTAGGTCAGGAACCGTGGTCAGAATCACCTGGCTCAGAGGCACTGCGGATGGAAGTTAAAGCTAGATTAATCAACAGATTTTAATGTGGCACTCAAACAAAACTTCATTGGGCCTTTTAATTATATAAGTGAGTCCTTTAAAAGATCAGTTTTAAATGTTCATTTTAGTGTAAAATGAATCCTTTATTGACTTGCCATTTACTTTCTGCTTTGCCTGCTGTTTGTTATAACCATACATCTAGCACAGTCTCTCGACTGTTTTCAGGCACTAAAACTACCGTTTTACTTTCTGGAAAAGACTGGTTGCTTTCCCTGCTTTCCCTATGCAGATTAAAGAGTCATGCCAAAGCCTTAACTGGTTTTATGTAACAATCCCAACCTGTTTAAATGATTTAACGGGGATTCTGGCATTCTGGTTTGGACGTTATGTAATGAAGGTAAGTAAAATAGTCTAAATTGTTGAGGTAAAATTTAAGACAAGGGGATTAAAACTAAAAAGATAAAAGTGTCATGATCTGTTTGTTCTTTGTTTTTTACGGTGTTTGTTGTCTTGTCTGGTTTCTTGCCCGTATGTACATTTTTAGCTTCCTTTGTCTGATCCTTGCGTTTTTTTTTTCCCCTGTCGGTCATGGTTCCTTTGATTCTGGATTTTTGATTAAAACACTAGTTCCTGCATTCTGTCTGCCTCAGAGTCCTGCATCTGGGTCATCACCTCCATTGCACCGTGACAAAGTTTCTGGATTAAAAAGTGATAAGTAGTGAGTACAAATGTGTTCACCACACTCCACTGGGCAGGGGCAAAGCTAGAGGGGGTGCTGGGGTGGCACTTACCACCGCTGAAATCTGATTGGATGCTTTTCCAGACACACGTGGATTACTGATAATCACTACACCAGTCTGAAGTAAATATTAAAGAGTGTTTCTAATTAATCATTCTTTAAAAATATTTCTAAAAGAGATTTTGTTCCGGTGTAAGTACAACTACTAATGTTACATAAGACTTTTAAAATTATATTACCATGAAGCTACGTAGTAGTGCTAATCTAGTTATATGGCAGCACTAGGTTAGATTCAAAGATAACGTGGGAAGAGTATGTCATATTGAATTTTTAGTGAGCATATTAAGGCTCAACTCAGTTATTCAAAATTTTGCTGGAGTGTTGCTTTAACAGTGTAGTACGGATCATTTAAATCTTTCAGAATGCCTCAATCAAAACTCATAGATTAGTCCAGTGTTTCTCAGTTCTGGTCCTCAAGCACCACTGCCCTGCATATTTTAAATGTTTTCTTGCTCTAGTACACTTGATTCAGATTATGGCGCTCCACATCAAGTTCTTTGCAGGCATGTAATGAGCTATTTAATGCAAACAAGTGGGTTAAAGTGCAGAAACATGTAAAACATGCAGGGCTTGATGGACCGGAAATAAAAACAAGTGAATTAGTCTAATTAGGAATCAGACTTAAAGATTGCTGGACATCCCTCTTACAGCTTCAGGGAATGGGAGCAGTTTATTTCTGGAGAAGTGGCTAACTGTACCAAACTTTAAGATACTTATTTGAAGAGGTATCTGTGATTGCTGCAAAGCAAAAGGGCTGTGGTGGTGGTGGGGAGATACTTTTACAAGGCGATGTAATTCTCAATATGATGTGAACAGATTTTTTTTTAAGTAATCTGTATACCACAATTTCAAAAAAGTGTAGGTAGAAAATCATGTTAGCCAGATTAATAAGCTTGTGTTGCTTTAAGTGTGAATATTTACCTATGACAGAAGCATTGAGGGCTTTACTGACGAGAACGTCTCTGCCCTTGTTATTTGCCTCACAGATGTACTTGTTGAGCTCGTCTGTACGGCTGATGCTGACGGTAAATAAAGCGCCTTCGTCAGGCTCCTCAATGGTGGCTTTGTCTATTTGTTCCTTATCTTTATACAATGTGTAGGTAATGGGTACGCTGCCACTGAACGACTGACAGTGGATCTGAAAGGGCTGTCCCAAGATCACCCGTCCATCAACAGAGATTGTTGGAGTCGAGACAAGAACTAAAATCAGGAGAAGGAAAAATAAATTACTGTCAGTGTGAGGAATCAAAAGTTAGCAGATACATACAAAACTTTAGATCATTAACAAATAAAATCAACACAATATAATGGCTGCTTTAAAATCATGCATATTAAGCCTATGTAGGATTTACAGGGTGTAACTATCAATCTACAAATATGTTCACATTTGAAAGGTTGCACTGGTTTGCACCTGTTCAGCATTAGGTGCTGCAAATATTGCATCAACATTTAAAAGACATATTAATTTTAAAATGATTTATTTTAAATATTAATGTAATTGTGTAATTTATAGATTAAAAAGTGTTTGAATTCACAAATCATTCAAATCTATTCAGGAATTAAGTTATAGTCTGCAGTTTTAAGTTTCCCAGAAAATCCTAAGTTTTAAGAAAACTCTTTTAAACAGTCTCCAGCCATAATGAGTCTTAAAAAAACCATAAACCTTTGGGGAATTAACAAAGTAAATTCGTTCTGCGCAGCACTTTGAGACAGTAATCCATGTCTCTGTGACCACTAGGCTGGCCTCCAATGCTTGTTTGCAGATGCTGCACGGCTTCTAACTGGTACATGCAGCACATCTTAACCACATTTCACTGGCTGCCAATTTTAGGATTTAAATTTAAATGATTTTATTTGCTTTTAAATTGCTAAATGATTTTGCTGCACCATACCTTTTAGAGTTGCGTCACCTTTGCACCCCACCTGCTCCTTCAGGTCAGCTGCTCTCTACAGAGTCCCTAAGACTAAAAGGAGACTCCGAGGGGACCGAGCATTTGCTGTTATTACCCATAAATTGTGTAAAAACCTGCTACTCTACATCAGTAAAGCCTCTTCTGTCTGATTTTAACTGTTTTTTTAAAATCCATATTTTTTCTTTGGCATCTTTTTTCTTTACATTTTTCTATTTATTTTACTGTCGATTTCTACTCTTATGTTATTATTTGTCTTATTTTATGTTGGAACTTTGTACAGCACTTTGGGCCTTGATGGTTGTCTTTTAAGTGCTTACAAATAAAGTTGTATTGGATTCTTGTACAATGTTCCACTTTTTAAAAATTTCATGCTATTTATGTTATTACTGATGTTATTCCAGAAAAACATGTAAAATTAAATTCACTTCAAATCAATTTCTAACACAGTTGTAAATGATTTGGAGCTGAACTGAATCCTCCAATAGACAGTGTTGTCTGCTGTATGATTACGTTTTCATATTTTTTCTACTTAGTATTAGGTCACAGATTCATTTGACAGGTTTAAAGTGGGTGTAAAGCTTCAACATGACCCTCAGGTAAAGTCAGGTGAGTGCACACTGAAAACACAAGTGCATTTCTAATTAAAAGTAGCATACCTTTAGGACGCACAGCCAAGATTTTACTAGATTTCTCGATGTTCCTTGCTTGAGCTACACATGTACAGTTAAAATCATTAAGCGTAGCGTTGGTAGAAAATACTCCTGTATTCAATCTGTTACTTGGAAGAAAAAGGTTTTCGAGTGAATGAAGAGTGTAAGTCAGCTCTGCCCTGTCAAGTTTCTCTGTGGCAACTTTCTCGCTTCTGCAGATTAACGTCATGAGATCCTTTCGAAAGACTTGAGGAGGGGACATGGTGAGAGTGGGCCTGGAGAAAAGCTCTGTGGAAAGATTCACAACAAACCAAGTTATATGCACCAATTCTCTTATCAACAGTGCAAGGGCTAATATTGGCTGTATGTTAAGTCAGAAACAACAAAATTGTTTTTTTTTGGAGTGATTCTCCATAGAAACAGCTTTCAGAAGAATACAGTTGATGACAAGAGGATTCAGTACTCAAGACAGGCAGGCTGCCATGTAGAGAGGTCACTCACCTGCCACCGACACAGTCTTTGTGTCAACTTTCTTTACATTCTTTACAGACAGCATGCATTCAAACGTAAGGTTTGTGACTGATGCAGGTGCAGTCATAGTGTGGTTGATGCTTGAGCCTCCATGGCCGAGCATCCTGGTGCCCTCACTCAGGATGAGGTTGATACTTTGAGAGGTCTGCAGAAAGTTTCTGATGGTGCAGGTGATGGTAAGTGGATCTCCTTCATAGATATTGTTCTTAGGGGAAACCTCCAGAACTGGGATGATGGAAAACTCTGTGGATGCAAAATAATGAGCCCTAAAGAAGACCCAATGCTTGGAAAAGTTGTGAAATCAGAAACTCCAACATACCTCTGACTGTAACAGAGATCATGTTGCTTTCCTCAGACTTGGCAGAGTCTGGCATAAGGTGGACTGTGTAGGAACAGTGAATCTCGTGGATGCCAGGACCCATGAGGGAAATCTTGACCTCTGCCGGGCGGGAGTTCATCTGCATCTCTAGGATTTCTTTGGAGTTATCATAGAAGTAGACTAAAATCGAGCCAGTCTCTTCAGGTGCTGAACAGCTGGCTATTACCTCCTCCCCTTCAATGACCGCAGACTTGGTGAGATGGAGAACGGGCTTCGACAGACCTGGAAACCAGCCGATATTAAAGAAATGTGAGGCAGATTTCTAACAAACTCGACATCATCCTATGGATGGTTTCTGCTTGCACGGCCATCATATAGTAATATTATAGTAATTTTACTATAGCAATACATTGTTAACAGTAACATTTGTTAACAGATTCCAATCCATGTAAAAGAAAAACTCCTCCACCAAAGTCCAGTCATTTAAAAACATTCCTGCTGATTTTGACAAACTGCACAAGAGTGAAAAACTGAAGCTTGAGTCAATTCAAGGTAAACACAACCACAACGGAGGCAAACCCACCTGTCACTGTGAGTTTTTCAGTTTCACTGGTCATGTGTTGGTCATCGACGCTGATCTGGCACTTGTACTTGCCGTTGTTGGAGACTCTGGCGTTCGGCAGGTGATACACATAGTCCTCCGACGAGCTGGTGTTCTTGGAGTTGACTATCTTGTTGTCCTTGTATATGACGTACCTACGAGTCAGCTGACGAGTCAGCTCTGACTCTGAGATTAAAACCTTGGCCTTGCATCTTATGGTCACATTGGTGTTTCGAGGTACATCAGCTTGGGGCTCGATGGACAGGGTGACAGATGTGATTTTGAAAACTGTGTTGAGAAGTTAAACATTAGATGTGTCATGTCAAACTCACTTTAAACTCATGCCTTTTTTCAAAACAATTAGACATATTAAAAGCAGCAAAGTTTCTTTATATTTCACCTCCAAGCCTGAAGATCTTAGAAAGTTTTTATTTTAGCTACTTTTTCTTTTCTTTCTTTACCAGTTCAGATCGTATACTTGACCTTTTCCAGAGGAATATCATCATTATTTTTTTGTTTGTTTAATAAGCTACTTATGAATCATTCATGCACAAAAAGGCTCCTATCTAAGGAATGAATCTGTACTCTGGCAACTTAGCAAAAAGTATATTGTAAATGGTATATTTACACACTTTGAATAATTTGTCACAAAGAGTTGAATCTACAAAAAATACCAAAGCCTGGCCATGTTTAAATAGCAACAAAATGATTCTCAGAGAGCTAATAGCTTAAGTTTGGGCAAATCTCAGCACGGTAACATGTGCTTAAAATATTTGGTGGAAATTGGACAAATGGAGGACCTAGGAGATGCATCTGGACCTTCAGTTTATTAAACTCATCTTAAGCCTTGTCAGAAATGGAACGATGGCTGTCAAGAAGCCATCATTAACCCTTTTATGTGTAGTGTCCAAAACAGTGAAGCTGTTTTCTGGTATAGATGAGAATAGTAAATTGGTAAATTAACCACGTTTCAGTGAGTCATCCAATACACTGCCACTCACACTAGAATTATATAATTATAATATTCCAAGTGATTCAGCTATATTTTAACATAATATGTATATCATATAAATATAACACACTTTGATGCATTTTTTGTAGGATATATGAAAAAATATTAAATGGATAAAAAGTAAAAGAAATAAAAGGAAAGCAGTGTTTTGTTTTTTTATTCATGCATGAACTAGACTGAAAATCAGCAGCATCAGGTCTGATGGAAGGATGGAGGTCTAGACTCTGGGAAGAGTCAAAAACCTGCAGGATGGTGGCCCTTGAGGACCAGAGCTGGGCACTCCTGCTTTAATCCCATTAACAGCAAAGATCCAGAGGACATCTTGTGTCACCTGAGCTCCTGCTGTTGCTGTTTGGACATCCTGCCCACTGTTTTTTTTCCCAAAAGGTCTCAAAAACTCTGGAGCCAGATCTGTTACAGATTGTGAACTTTTCTTTAATTTTGGGCGTTTTCCCAGAGCTTCTGAAAACAGCTGTAATCAAGCCTCTGCTAAAAAGGGACAGTCTAGACACAAAAGAGCAACAACAGGCCGATCTCAAATCTTCCTTTTCTAAGATCATCAAAAAAGCCATTTTTCATTAGCTAAATGACTTAACACAAAACAACTGCTACAATGTCTTCCAGTCAGGTTTTAGATGGCACCACAGCACCAAGACTGCTCTGAACAAAGTCATTAATGTCATATGTTTGAACACAGACAATGGAAAAATGTCAGTCTTAGTCTTACTGGACCTCAGTGCTGCATTTGATACAATTAACCACAATATTTAACTCAAATGTCTAGAGAACTGGGTGGGCTTCTCTGGCACTGCGCTACACTGGTTAAATCTTATTTAGAGAATAGAAAGTACTTTGTGTCAATAGGTAACTTTACATCTGAGCAGACAAGAATTACACGTGGAGTTCCCCAAGGTTCCATCCTGGGGCCTCTTCTGTTTAACGTCTACATGCTCCCTCTTCATAACAAAATTAGTTACCATAGCTACATAAATGGTAAATGGTCTGTATTTTTATTGAACTTTACTATACCTGAAGCAATACCCAAAGCGCTTTACATACATCACATTTACCTATTCATACACACACTCACGGTGAAAGCTGCCATGCAAGGCAGCAAGGCACTAACTACGACCCATCAGGAGCAATTTGGGGTTATTTGGGCTACAAGATGACCTCTCTACCCACTGAGCGATGCTGCCCCTAACATGACACACAGATATATATATTACAAAGTCACCAGGAGACTGAGGCCCCGTACAAGCTCTTGGTAAATGCATTGAGGAGATTAATGACTGGATGTGTCTAAACTTTCTTCAGTTAAACAAAAACAAAACTGTGGTGATTGTCTTTGGAGTCACCACATAGCTTCAGTCTATACACTTAAAAACCACCAACCAGGCCAGAAATCTGGGTGTATTGATGGATTCATATCTTAACTTTGAGAAACACATTAAGGGAATCACAAAGTCAGAATATCTCAAGGATAAAAGATCTGATGTCTCAGCAGTGGCTCACAAGTGGAAACTGCTCACAAATCCTTTAAAGCACATTTCATATTTTGGCATTCTGACTAATTTGCAATCATGGAGTAAAGCCCTTCAAAAAGTGACAGCACTTATGTTTTCTGCAGCGTAACAAGAGACAGAAAACATCTGCACACCAACATTAAGCCCTGTCTCTACATCACCATATGGACGAGTGTTAGAGACAACAGGCTGCTGTTGGGACTCAGACTGGGTCGCCGTGGGGCAGTAAACAAACCATGAGAAGGCAGGAAAAGCACTTTGTTAAACAAACAGGTCACCCAGGGGACAGAGCATCATTTCACAGTGTGCTGAATCTGGCCCACGCCCAGCATCCTTCAGCAGGAGCTGGCAGAGGTGATGATAGGAAAAATCAAACATGCAGGGCTGAGATTTACTTCTGGGTCTCAAACAGAGCCTGAGACGCTGCAGGTTCAGGCTGATGGACACACAGATGTAATCAACCTGAACTCATGTCAGAGAGAAACGCATGTTTTACTGCGCTGCATTAATCTCAATTTATCACATTAACATTTCACATAAAAAAGCACATTATTTAGTCTGAACCTTCATACTTGTGGTTCTTTCACTTTGAGCCCCTCAACAGTTTTTTTTTATTTGAGAAATATTTTGGTTTGTTAATTCAGTAAAATGTAAAAATTCTTTATTACAAGTTGAGGTGCAATAATGAAACAGCTATTTAATTAATTAAACAGCTGTTACTGTTTTACTACTACAAAAAAGTAATATATAATCACAGTATTTTTGTAGTCGTTTAAAACAACAGATTTAAGCAGATGAAACAATGAAAGGCTGTTGTAAAGTTTAAGAGCGTTGACCTCGAAGAGTTCGGGATTAAATCTGGAGCTGGTAACAGCAGACGGTTATAGTGTATATGCAGGACCTTGGGTGTCCTACATCCAAGAACTGGAGCAAGAACTGAGTTTTGTTTTTGGTGCCATCCAACACGAGTTTAGTAAAAGGTCTTATTCATGTGTCCAACAGGTTTTGTGTGTCTGAGGGTGCAGGATTATTTTGATGCAACGTCTCAGTGACATATTTCTGCTTAGTGAATATTTTTTTAATATTTCAAGTATTTTTTGCTGAGAATATTGTTAAACTGAAAACAGTAAGATTTTCAGGCTTTTTGGTTTTTCCCCACCTCCATGCCAACATCCATGTAATATGTCAGAGACCATTTAGTGTATATATTATGGATTATGTACAGTATGACTTCGCATTTATATGTAGGAAAATATGAAAATATACAAAATAAAAAAATCTGACAATTGAAAGACTTTTCAGCAGAAAACTGTCAGAGGAGATGAAAGATGAGACACACAACTAGAGTAACTTTTCTCTAAAACTTTGTTTAATTTCAATTCTTGGATCAAAAACGTATATAAATAAGGAATGTTATATTTATAACATAACGTTATATTAGATGTGTATATATTAATGTTGTGTGACTGCATTAAATAAGTGAGCTTTAATAATAAACTCTATAGCTGGACAGTTTTTATGTCAAAGTTATGTTAACTGCCTAAATAAATAAACAAACCAATATTTGTTATTCTTTTTTTAAATATTGTTTTAACATGTGACTTCTTTAGCAGTTCCCATAAAAAACCCAAAAGACAGAATGTGAAAAGGTTACTTAAGAAACCTCTAAAGAAAACCTTTTCTTTTTTTCTTAAATAGAAAATAAACATATCAGACTCAAAAAGTCTCTTAAACTCTGAGTTTTCCTTCTTTCCTGGACCTGAAAATCCCAGCCTGACTGGCATTATAGATCCACTGACTCACACCTTCCATCACCTTCTTGCTCCAGAGGGCAGGGAGGCGTGTGACACTGTTCACCAACATGTTCCCAACACTTCCCACCACAACTTTTCCACCACATCACACACCAGTGATCAGAGCACCCTGATAACAACCGCGACTCTTTCCACTAACAACATGTACCTCTTGACTCTTTCAGGATCTTCTAGTGGTAAATATCTGTTTTAAAGCACCATTATAGACAGAAAATCTTAGTTGTTTATAAAATTTTCTGTCTGCTCCATCTGGTGAAACCTCTGAGATATAAAATGCCTAGTTGAAATATATCTGATTTATTTAAGATGGTACTTACATTGTTGTGCGTTCACCACTTTCCCTGACTGGAAGTCTTGGAGTGAAAAAAGAAAACAAATCACCAGGTTAGAGTCAAATGAACCATCTCCTCAGAAACAGCGCAGAGTGCTTAGAGAAGGTGAAAGGTGAGGAGCCTTACAGCTGGCCAGGAGCGTGGAGGTGAGCAGCAGCAGGAGGCCCATCCTGTCTGAGGAACACCGAGGCTTCTGAGCTGTTGGCTGTACTGGACGTTAGCAAACTTGTGACCAGGCTGCTTAACGGGCGCTGTTTGTGTGTGTGCTGTACAGATCTGAATCTGTGGGCGGGAGCGGATAATAAGGTGTTGCTTTACCTCAGTCACTCAGTGGTGAGCCAGTTATCACTCCAAGCAGCCATCGGCTTGGCTTAATTTGTCAGGAAGTGAATGTTGTTTCCTCAGGATGTTCGTGCCGCCCGACTCTTTGCTGTTGTGGAATGTTCTCCGCGGGCCTCCTCCACATACAATGTGAGTGTGAAATGGTAGCCACAATAACGCTGAAGGGCTGCAGCGGTCAGGCGTTTGACCTCCGGCCTCAGCTGGCTGGGCCTGCGCAGGTACAGAGGACATTCTTTAGGCAGAAACGCTTGTTTCCTGAAGGGAAGATGATGATTTGGCTCAGCTACTGAAAAACAGATTTCACTGGCACAAATCTGAGCATGGAAACAATGTGGACTAAATACTTTCAATTTCACACACCAAGGCTGAGAACTGAGGAACATCAGCTACACAAGCGGTCTGGGTGTCAAACCGTGACATGATTTAATCTGACTCAGCAAAATATTCTGTACTGAATAAATTAACACAACACTGCGAAACAGTAGAAAAGAATGAACACATGCTTATTTTGTAGAAATCCAGCTTATTATAAACATCTCACTCATACTGCTTTTCATAACCTACTTGTGCACACAGCTGAATCATCATCATCTCAGGAACATCCATAAACTTTGTTACAATGGGAAAACTTCTCTGGCATCCCGATGCAGGAAGCTACAGCATTGTTTTTATAAAGATGACAACACTGAACAACAATCTGTTTGCTAACAATCTAACAAACCTGCACAGGTTTACATTCTACAGCGACTACATGCTCAGAATAATCAAACTACTCCTCATCTCAGGGATTAAAGTGAAAACGTTGCTATGGTAGTTTGGTTGAAGCTACTAATACAAGCCTTGACAGATGCATCTAACAGCTCCTCTCGGGGGATTGAATATTCCTGAGTATGAGCTGTTTGATAAACTCCAGATTTCTCACTTCCAGAGATCTGCTATAACTATGAAAGGCAAAAGGCAAACAGGTAAAGTATGATTTGTTCATTATTTTGGCTGTAAGGGAAGAAATTACACTTGAAGAACTAACATAGACGAGAGCTTACAAATCATCCTCTTCTCTCCCTCCACCTCAGCTGGTGGGTCCAGGGGGAGTCCCAGTAGAGAGCTGGTCCATACTGGAATGTCTCAGTCCAGTCTGGCCAGTAAGAGATGAAAGCTGACGTCAGCTGGAGAAACATCCATCACTGATCAATGTTTCAGATTTTACTTCTGTCAAGTCACACGAAAGCTGAAATTGTGACGTACCAGACTCACTAAGTTTTATCAACCACTCGATCACAGAATAACATATACGCCACGACTTTAGCCCCGCCCAGCTGTCATGGGGTCTTTTTTTGATCCATGAAATCAGGTGAACCTCACTTACTTTTAAGCCCACCTTAATCATCTTGTAATGATTAGGGGGAGCTTCAAAGTAAGCCTGGTAAGTCTTCCGCACATGATGTTAAACTGAACTACCAATTTAGGCATTTTTTGGATCAACTTTGTTATAATTTGTACTAATGTAAAACCAAAAACTGACTCTGACCGGTACCTACTAAATTATTAAATGAGTTCGCCCAACCAGTCATATTAAGGTAAAAACTGTGTTTTCCAAGTTTCTAAAAACCATTAATTAACGTGAAGAGTACAAGTGCCATGTATGTGAAGTCACATGGTCCTGTAAGTTTTGTGTCACATGACGTGGTGGTCGCCATAGTTCACTGCAGACCAGAATGTGCACAGCAACGACCTTGTTTTCGTTCTGACTGTTCAAATTGTGAAACTGATAGAGATTCCTGGTGAAGTCGTAAAAAAAGTGAAAGGATTTTTAATGAAAATATGTCTAGAAATGCGTCTTATGAACCTTTTTTCTGGATCACAAGGAACTGAGTCAAAGCATACAAGAGTTGTCTGTGATCCCTTCTTTAAAGCTTAGTAAATCTCTTTACTTCAGCTGGTTAAGGTTATTCTGTGTTAGCTTTTGCACTAAATGTTAAAACTGTAGCTACTTCTACACATTACTTGTCAAGATTGTGGTTGCTTGACAAGAAACCAACAAAAACGTGTTGAGCCAATTTATGAGTGGGAAACGGGAAAAAGTTGCATTTTGACTTCACCAAACATGAGACTTAAAAATCTACCTAAATGCATAATTAGAAGAGCAGAAGCAATCAGGATGTCATTTTACAGGGTTTTTATAAAAACTGCTTTCACCCACCTTAGATGGGAAGTTATAGACTCCAAACCTTCATCAAAGTTTGTCTGAAGAACCAGTTTAAAGACTTTATCATTAGAAATGGTGTTTCTAATCATCTAATCTCTTTACTAAACCAGCTGTTATTTTTTATTCTCTTAGAATGAACCATTTATATCTACTTATGGATCCACATACATGACACATTTGTGCTGCCATTTTTACTACGGTGTCAAACAACTGAAATGAGAACCCTCTGAGCTTTAAAACTACATTCCAGCTTTGTTTGACAGGTGCTGGAGCACGATTTGGGATAAATAACATCTTAAAAAGACCCAAAAGATGTTAAAGTAGTTACCTGTAGTGCAGTCATCGCTACACCTGAAGCCACTGGATCCACTCAGATGAAAACATCTGGAAGGGTTTTGGCCACTGATGGCCAACAGGCCATCCACATCCACATCTTCACCACTAGATGCCAGTAATTCTTACACACATTTCTCACATTAAAAGCTTCAATCTTTCTTGGATAACGTATAATGATCCGTAGCTGCGTCTCTGTTACCCCAAGAATTGCGCAAAGCCTAAATATCGCAATTAAAAAACTGGTAAAGGGAAAACCTGGATTTCAAAAGACATCTCAAATATCGCTACAAAGCTTTTACACTCATGTTTTTTTAGACGTGTAGATATAGAAGTATATCGTAAAAGTGTAATGGAAACAGTGACGTAGGGGGTCACGTGACCAGTTCATTTCAAGTGAAGCTGGTGCAGTATGAGTAGACGCAGGAGGGGACGGAAATCTTTTTACAAATAATTGAAGAAAAATATATAACTTGCCATCTTTGATAGCAAAAAAAACAGCAAAATGTAAAGCTTTACAAAGAATTAGAAATCTCCTTTCTCCTCAAAGTGGATTTTATGAGAATAATGGCTAATGCGCTAAACACCATTCAATGGGAACATTTGTGCACTTTGTCAAAATTTTAGAAATATCGCTTTTATTTTGTGAAAAACTGTAATGGAAACAAAGCTTATGACAACGTATTGGTTAACTTTTTATAAGGTATCTAGTGGGTGAGCTTGCAGACATCTTGTCTTTGCATGACATTGTGCTCCAGAAGTTCGTAAATCTGCAAAACTAACGTAACTGAACATGAGCAAAAGTAAAGATTCATTTCAAACTTGGACAAGTTTGGTCTAAAATCTACTTTGGGTGCATCTAACTGAGAAAGCTGCAGAGTTGATGTTTGTTATAATGCAGGACCAACAGATGAGATCTGGTGTTGTATTTGGTTTATTTCACTGATTTCTTCTCCTGTCTTATAAACCACAGTCAGCAAAGTAGTCTACAGTCACAAAGACAAACCTGATTGTTTTCAGTTTTCATTTCTTACTACTTTTTTAAAGTCATTTCTCCAGATCTAAAATCTTAAAACTCAAAACTGGGTAATTAGTGATGAGCATGGCTCTGAGCTGAGTCTTTCAGAACCACGGAGCACCAACGAGCCCGATGGTGGCGTGATGGTGGGGTGTTATGTGGTGACCGCAGCTGCAGTCGCTTACATGGACCGGAGGGAGATCCCAGTTCACTTTCAGTTCCCGACTCCCCTCCTTCTGCAGGGGAAAAATCAAGTTTGGAGCGGGAAAAGGGAAGAGGAGGGAGCAGCCGCTGAGGTGTGTTGGCGACAAAAACTGTTAACTGCAGCGTGTGTGGTTAAGGCTGTCCACACGTCTTTAAGTTTTCTTCCACATCACTGAGGCCAAGGCAAACAAAACACTAGAATAATTAAAAACATAAATTATAAGAAGAGAAACAGAAATATTAACAAAAAAAACAAAACAAAAAAGGCTAAGAAGGCAAAACTGCAGCCCCAGAGAAGAGGCACGTCGTTGGTGATTTTGTACACACCTTCACCAAACCAGCACCTCAAGAACATTCATCTCTACAACTTACATCCCTGGAGGGAAGCTGCATCAGATCATGTGACTGACCTCGGCTTAGGTGACTCATGAGATACCTGAGCAAAATCAGGGCGCTTGACTAAAACCTGATGAGGTGAGCGTGTACTGAACTGGGAGCCGCAGGCGAGTCAGCATCCATTTAACTAACTTCACTCCTGCAGCTCTCTAACACATAATCACAAGGAAGAAGGCTGGAGAAATAAAACCAAAATTAAGAAGAAGAAAATAAAAATATAGAAGATTTAAAGAAAATTTAGACGAAGAGTAGAAACAAATTCTGTTAGTCATAAAGAGATGAGCCAAAATGAGCTGAAAAGGTTCTTGTTTGTTCCTCTTCAGATCCTTTACAGGCAGAATTTGGACGTACTGATCAGCAAAGACTTTTAACAGGAAACAGGAAACCAATTGATTTGATCTTTCCTGTCACAGCAGATGGGAACAACGCAGCCATCTGGTACTCTGAGGAGGAAAGAAAAAGCATGACACCATGGAAACGGGTGCGTTTGTATTGCTGTGCTGTGTCAGTGGAGGTGCTAGTTTCTGACTGAGGCAGGAGCAGCATGAGGCATCTTATTGCTTTGCAGGGCAGGCAGGCAGGTACAGTAACTTCCAGGTGGGACAGGGTTGATGTTGTCCTGGGGGTGATGCAGGTTTTCCCTTAGTTAAAATAAACAAATCAACAATAACACTGCTGAGTCACAACAAAGTGGCTAGCGTGGATGATCATGATTAGGGCTGGCACACTGAGATCAGAGAAGCAAAAAGGGGATCTGTAGTAGAGGAGCAGGAGTCTTTTAGGGCATCCATAAAGTTCAAGGCTGTGAGAGCCCACTGTGGGCACACCTGTGCTATAACCACACACACACACACACGCACGCATGCACGCACACACACAAACACACACAGAAAAACAAACCCTTATCATTTCTGCCTGGTATCTGACAACAAGCACAACCGCCATAACTGGGTCCATCTTTTTAAATGTCTTGGCATCGGGGGGCAGAAAAGCAGCAGAACTCTACATCCTTTGGCTGTGATGCGGCCTTAAAAATGAAATTACAAACAAGCCGGGGTCCAGCAGATGGGTGAGTCCTTGTTTCCTGCACCAGTGAGTGGGGTTTAACAGTGTGGGACCCCTCTCTCGCCACATGCAGGTCAGGTAATCGTTCATACAGGTAGTGATGCTCGCTGTGTGGCGAGGAGGAGCCGCAGGGATCAGTGGGTCCACTTCCTTAAAATAGAACCTCTTTTCTTCTGTTATTTAAATATACACACTCCTCTGCACGGCCAAGTCTACAATCATCAGCTTCATAATAAGAATATGAATAAACAATGATAATAATTATTATTTATATAACCATATATATA
>JBAFTA010000005.1:32313717-32339927 GCA_036919975.1 Melanotaenia parkinsoni | reverse complement strand
GTTCAGAGAATATAAACCTAGCAGAGCTCTTAGATCCAAAGACTCTGGTCAACTAGTCCAGACCAGAGTCCAGACTATACATGGAGAAGCAGCATTTAGCTGTTATGCTGCAAACAAGTGCCAGTGGGGATTAAACGTTCACCAAACACTTTAAAATCCAGGTTAAAAACATTTCTTTTCTTATGCCCCTATGCAGGAAATCTGCAAGTTCTGAAAGTTAATGGTTGAGTTGGCAGGCTTCATTAAAGCTACGCCTTCAAACGATACAAACAACAGGCTAAACAACTAACTGAATTTCATAAGGTGTTAGGATGTCAGGACAAGGTTTCATAAATCACAGAAATTTACATCGGTTGCCAGGCAACATAACAACCAGCTGGAAAGATGGACATGTACCACCATCTCCAAGTCTTGTCCCTGTCGTGGTAGACACAAGCAGGCACACTGCTACAATAATCGATTTTAATGTACTTAATCATTTTTCTTGATGGAGCCGACGCCCCCATATCAGCAAGCTGCTGCTTTAAAAGGAACTCACTGACTGAGGACTGTGGTCGTCTTTGCTTTTTTGATTAGGTTTTACTTATCAGTAAATCACTTTAACTTCATCAGTTAGTTCTGGTCGTATCGTTACTAACCTGATTTCCCTCGTCAAGCCGGGATTGTAACGGCCAGAAAAAGATCCAGATCCTCACACACTGACAGCGGCTGTTTGATATTGTTCCAAGTGTCATGTTTTCGTGTACCAAACTTATTTGTAACATGGAGGAAGAGAGTAGTGCCTGGTGATGCTGTGCTCTTCAGGTTCAAGTAGTGAACTCATCAATTTTCCCACAGAAATCACTTAAAGTGACTGAAAACATTTAATTGTAAACATTTGAAAGCACATAAAACATCACAAGCTGGACCAAAGTGCTGTACACTAAAATACTAAGAGCTCAGGAAGTATAAAACTATAAAAACACAGTAACAGAATGGAGGAAATCAATAACTTCATAAAAACGACTGAAAGTAGTAAAATACAAGCCAATTAAAACACAATAAAAGGCAGAGGATACAGTCAATGTGTCAAACTCGATCCATATGGAAAGCTAAAAAGAGCCTTCAGTAGCTAAACGTTTACGAGGTCTGAGCTTCTTCCTTGGATTACTTGATCTTGGAAAATCTAAAATCATGCCATTAGTGGTCCTTCGTGATCTATCTGGTCTTTGATAAGATAAATGATATGAAAGTTCCTCCTGGTGAGGTGAAGCCAGACCATATCAAACAGGGTTCTTCAGCTCCGGTCCTCGAGGGCCATTGTGCTGCAGGTTTTAGCCGTTTTCCCTGCTTGCAATCACCTGAATAGCTTGTTCAGAACCTGAGAACGAGATGCAGAGGGATCTGCTATTTTTTAATCAGGTGTGTTGAAGCAGGAAAACGCCTGAAACCTGTAGAGCATGGGCCCTTTAGGGAAGGAGTTGGAAAACCCCAAATGTAAGGCCTTAAAAAACAGCAAAAGGAAATCGTAAAATTAATTACGTAACAAACAGGAGGGTCAGTGGAGTGGGACCAAGACTGGTGTTTCTGTATTACACATTTCATTTCAGTATTTCAGAAGTCGGTAGGACTTCTTACTTCATATTTCAATATTTTCAATTATGAATCTGAACAAACCTAAATGATGTATGGCAGGGATCCTCAATCCTGGACCTTGAGGGCTGGTGTCCTGCAGGTTTTTATTAGTTTCCCTGCTGCAGCACACCTGATTCAGACTCAGACGTGTGTAAAGCTTGACATCAAGCTCTGCACAAGTCTGAATCCCAGGATCCCTGTTGTATGGTGTTCCAAAAAGATCAGTCTTTGGGTACCTGCTATTCAGCCTGTAAATGTCACCCGATATTTGCATCCTCCAAAACCACAGCTCTGCTAATGACGGCTATGCAGATGATCTCCAGATGTGCCTGTGTCTTTGCTTATGGGCAAGTAAACCACTGAATTCCAGCTGGTTAAAGATAAAAATGTAATAATGAAGAAGGACAGCTGGTGCTTGGAGATTATCTGAGACAATAAAAACTAACATCATTTTTTGGGGTTTTTGTAAGTAGGCTAGAAAAGATATTTAAAGCCTAAGTCATTAAATCGTGTTTTATACAGAGAACTAATGTCCTCCTGGATGGTCTTTTAATGACTATCAGATATCCACAATCATTTCCAGTTGAAAATTGAATGTATTTTTATTTATTTTTCTAAAAAGCTACGAGTCTGTCAGCAGTGTAGACAGGAATAATTTTATGGACACTAAAAATCCAGCCCTAAAGATGTCTCAGATCTGCTGGGACCGGTCAGTTAATGGTTCCCAGAGTTCAAACCAAGCCAGGTTTAAGCCGTTAAGCTGCTCTCTGCTGGAATCAGCTCCCTGTGGGACTGGATTTGCTCAAATTGTAGCCATTTTAAAAGCTAAAAACATAAAAAGAAAACTTTATTCTTTTGCTACAACCTTTAAAGTCCCACTGCAGCTGTTATTAATCTCCTAAGAATACATTGATGTTTCTAAAAATTGTACAATGATAAGAGTGTTTTGTTGTGTAACTCCTTAATGGCCTTAAAATGACTCTAGGGGCTTGACTTAAACCTTTTTTTCCTTCAACCAGTTAATGAAAATAAATGAGTTTGGTAATGTGAGCTTACCCAGATCTGCACCCACCAGCAGGAGGCCGTACCTGCCCAGTTTACTGTTAAGCTCCTTCACTTCTGGGATAATTTAGCATTCAAGTTTGGAACCACAGAGCAACGGTCAGGAAATGAAGGCTAAACTATAGTGGCTTTAACATAATGTGTTAATTTCTGTAGCTGACTGGTTAGCTAGCTCACGACTAACTTGGCTAGATTTTGATCCATTTAATGGCATTCATCTTCTATTGGTGGGTTTAGTAAAATCACTCCTGTTTATCCACCGTTTCACTCAATTTCACACACACTGAATAGCTTAATTATTCAGATAAGCCATGGGCCCTCCCTTGTTTTCATACAAATTCATTACTATTTAAAATAATTTCATGACAGCCCATTCGATCAACTGCAGATTAAAAAATGTCTAGAATAATAAAAAATGTACTTTTTTTTTTTTTACCCCCTTTTTGGGTTTTTATATAAACCTTCTTGCTTCTCATTGAGAAATAACACGTTGCTGTGTGTCCTTCGTATTCCAGGTAAATACTTAATGCTGCTTTATTTGGATTATCCCCTGATGATTAGTGGAAGGAAGTGATGGTGGGGCACAGACAGTAAAAAAGGAGTAATGATGGGGACACCCACCTTCATGACAGGCTGGGCAAAGTACTTGGCGCTCCAATCACAGAGGCCGGTCTGCAGGGCCAGACTGATGTAATTCCTGTGGCCCCCCGGCTCGTCGCCATCCTCAGCTGCCTGAACGTGCACGCACAACAAATATTAGAGTTAAACAGAGAAAAGGAGGAAATTTTGCAGATTTCAGTGAAATCATGAACAGCGTTTGGTGTGTCATTTGTTCCTTTACCTGCTCTGGTCCCTTGTCAAACATCTTGCGGGTGCGAGGGAACTGGTGCGAGTGCGGCGCCTGCCCACCCAGCGTTGGGGTGTAGGGAGGTCGTGTAGCCGGCTGCTCTCTGGCAGGGGGTTTAGGGACGTCGTTAGTTAGGCTGGAGCTGCTGGTGCTGGGCATGGGTGGAGAGCCGCTGGAGGAAGCAAAGAAATGAACATAGAGACAGCCTTTCTTTTGTGTTTGCAGTCGTCTCTAGGGACATATGAACAATACAAATATTACTACAAACCTGAAAAGTATGGGGGAAAAGTAGAGGATAATATATTTATATATAATGAATGAACTGGATATGCATGCACATCAAAATCGAATGCATGAGTGATACATGTAAATACTTTATAAACTATCACCACTATACATTTGGACTTCTGGGTCAAAATTTGGGATGCACGGATACTGATACCAGTATTGGGTATCGGTCTGATACTGTGTCAAAATGACTGCATTAATGCAAAGAGATTAATCTGTGGAATTAATGCATTAATCTTAATAAGTTAATAAATGCATAACAAAGTTATTTTTTATGTCATATCAAAAATCCATATTTGGTATTATCTTGGCGAGAGAAGCAGATTTTGTTCATGGACGTGCGATTACAGCACCGAACCGAATCCACCAAAAACCACTTTTTTTCCAACCGTTTCATCTGCCCAGCAAAGGAGTGTAAGATACTGTACGGGTGTAAAATACTGAGCTCCCTCTGCAATCGCAGAGAACTCCTCCATTTCCTCCTTTCTCCTCCATCATGTAAATTAAAAACCCTTTGACACGGGTTTATGTTTATCTTATTTTCTTTATTTCTTACTGGACATTGATAAAGACGCTGATTCCACAAGACCATTACCTGAAAACGTGGCATGTTGTGCAGTGTGTCCTTAAAGAAATATCTGTGGAAATGAGACAATGCATCTGGAGTGTGTAATGTTGGCTGATGCCTCATCAGAAATGGTCTCCATAATTATTTCCAATCTGCACTTTAACTCAATTGTTTATGTTCTTTTAAATGCAATAATCTTCATTATAAAAATCATTAAAAATCCTGATAAAAGTACTGATGTTCTGTGTTTGGGCCTCATCACATTCAGCTGACTCCTAAAAGCCGAGTGAGCTGCATGATCCACGACTTGGTGAATTTTTCTTTAATGCGTTTCTTGTGAATAATCACATTCATGAGTGTGTGTGTTTGTGTGTGTGAGGGATGGTTCCTCACCCTGCCTGGTGGATGTGCGTGCCCTTGCTGGTGGGGCTGGCCGGGGCCGACTGGGTCAGCGATCCTGAGTCCAGGATCCTCTGAGGTCTAGCGTTCATTGTTGCCTGCATAGAAAGTGAGTTACGTCACTGGTTTTCATCATAATTTTCATTTGATTTTTTTTTTTTTTACAATTCAGAAGCAAATATAAAGGTGTACATGGATTAAATGCAGATGCAGAAAGAAGTGCAGCACTTCACAAAGTTTGCCTGAATTTCAAGAAATGTATCTCATTAACAGGTAATACAGTATAAGCTCTTTATTGTGAGTTCTCTAATGGCTGAAGGGAAGGGAGGGGTAAACCCAATAAGGACAACAGAGGAAAAGCAACGCTGATGAATAGCAAACTTGTTTACCGAAGCCAGGTGGAGAGAAAACTGTGCAGGGTAAATCTTGTTAACAAAAGAAACCAAATTTACTAGCTGGGACTGTCTCTGATTTGATTTCTATGCTAATTACAGAGCTGGAGGGAGCATCTTTTGTTTGTGCTTGTGTCTAAAAGGCTGAGAGGGAGGCAGGAAAGCTTACATATATGTAATCTATGGCATTTTTGGTGGGGAAGGACACATGTTCTAAGGTGACGTGTGAGTGCTGCTTTAAGAGACAGTGGGAAATAGCAGATTGGTACAGCTCTCAGAGGTCATCACTGATCTAACTGCATTTTCTTTAACCCTTGAGGCACCTTCAAGGACCAAACGTGTACTTTCTGCTTATTTTGTGTTTTTTATTCTCAATTTCTGCTTCAGTTTAAAAGCTAATTGTATCAAACGTTTTTCTTTTATTATGTTTAAAATTCATACCTTTTTACCTTGGGACCAATGTGATCCCACTGACTATTTTAAACACATATTTTTGATACACTATAATCCTCATATATTATAATGCATTTTCAGTATTTCTGTTACTTAAATAGGATTTCTTATGTCAAAAAGGGGATGAAACACACACACACACAAACACAGATACATATATATTATCTTACCCTGAGCTATATTATATACATTATATTATTATATTATCTATCTGTCTGTCTGTCTGTCTGTCTGTCTGTCTGTCTGTCTGTCTGTCTATATTTCTGGTGGTCTGAAGTCATTAAAAAGATTTGATGTGAAGACAGTGAAAAAAAAATATTACTTTTTTATGACACTTATGAGAGATACCATTTTGGTACTTAAGGGTCAAAAGTGTAGCTTTTTTAACAGTTCCTCAAGGGTAAAAATAAAATAATAAAAAATAAGCAGACAAACAAGTAAATGTTTTTTTAATGTGGGGAGAGAGATGAGATCAGGGAGAAGCAGGTAGTGGATGTAAAAACCTGACATTTAACACGGTAGCCTAAAAGCAGCAACAAAGCACAAACAGATTTTCAGAAAAAACAATGACTACTGAGGGAGTAGTTTCCCATGAGGAAAAATGGAAAAGTGGAATCCCATTAGTTAAAATGACCCAGTTTTGCAACATGGTCATGGATTATTAATCAGCATTTGATGAGCTGCAACATGGGATAAACAAAGATTGCACCAAAGCAGGAGGCTGACGTGCTTACCACAAAATGTAATAAGTAAACTTCAATGCTGGTGTTAAATAGGGGTAACTGCTGCTCTGCTCCACACTGAGACACAGGTTTTATGAATCGGGACACAGAAAATAATCTCGGCCATTTAAAACGAGGTAAACATGAACTCAGATGAGCAACACATGACATATTACACAGTTTAATTATTCATTTAACTAAATATAAGGCAAAATTCTAGAACAGTGTGTGAAAGCCTAACAGCTTGTTGAGCTACCTTTAGCTTTAAGATACTGGTATGAAACAAATATATGTGTATTTAATATCTCCTGATACATAAAGACTTGGAAGTGGAAAAGGTTATAGTTTCTCCTCTTGTAACTTAATCCCTTACCAAATAAAAAAACAGCCATAAAAAAGAAAAGTGTTGGATAGCCTTACCAAAGTCCTTTGAAATATTAAAGGAGGTAAATTAAAACTCAGTAAGAAGACTTCATTTTTTTGCTGCTTTTTGACAGCCTGTACGTCTGTGTATGGTTAAAGATTGAATAAAAGGCAGAATAACTGCATTTAAAAACAAAAAACAAAAAAATATCCATGACTTTTAGCTCAGCTTACATTATGAGGCAGCATTCAATGCCTCAATCATCTGAGAAGTTAGTAAATTTTAATTAGCTGCTGACCTCGTTCACTTAGTAAGAAATCAATAACATCTAACATTCAGAATCCTAATTAAACGAGCTGAACTCCCCATTAGGCTGATGTTAACACTTGTGAACTTGGATTGAAAGTTCTTTGATTAAGCTGTTCCCGATCAGCTCTTTGCAGCTAAAATCACAAATGGGCTTTATAAATGACTCATTAAAAAAAAAAAAAAAAAAAGAAATTTAAAGATGTTCAGACTGTCATTTCTTTTTAATTGTGCGGACACTAAAAGGTACAGCTTGAGCTGTTCTAGCTGTTAAAAACAAATCAGCAGTGCATTAACTTTTAATTTTTTACACTTAAAATCCCACGTCTGAACTTTGCTCCGGGACAGAAAAAAGAAAAGTGCAGTTTTTCAGCCTTTTTTCAGCACGGCATTGAAGATTCCAGGAATGTGTGCCATCAAAATGTGTCTGGAGCACAATTTTAGGTCTAAAAAACAGATGGTGTTGCTTTAAAGTTCCCATGACAATTATTTGAATCCTGTAGCCCCTCCCCCTGAAAAGCCTGGCCTACTCTGATTGGTCTCTAAAGGTGTAAGCAGGCAGGCACCATCTATGAAGACCACATTTTATTTGTTTGTGCTTTATTTCACTGGCTTCTAGTTTATATGATGGTTGTGGGGGTGGTTTGTTGTTGGTTGGTTGTTGATGCCATTGTTATCATTGTTTGTTGGTGGTTTGTTGTTGTTCTTGTGGTGTTTGTTGGTAGTTTCTTGTCGTTGGTTGCTATTGGTTGGTTGTTGATTGCTGGTTGTGTGGTGGTTGTTTTGTTGGTCCTTGTTGGTGATTTGTTGTCTTTTGTTGTTGTTGATTTGTTGTTGATGTTGATTTGTTGCTGTTGGTTGGTTATTGGTCCTGGTTGTTTTTAGTTGATGGTTTGTTGTTGTTGCCATTGTTGTCAATGTTGTTGGCTTTTGATTGCTGGTTGTTTGTTGATGTCGTTGTTGGTTGCTGTTGGTTATCGGGTGGTGTGGCTCAGTGGGTAGAGTGGTCATCTTGTAGCCTGAGGGTTACCGGTTCAATCCTCGGCCTATGGAGCTCATGTCAAGGTGTCCCTGAGCAAGACACCGAACCCCAAATTGCTCTAGATGGGTCATGGTTAGCACCTTGCATGGCAGCTTCTGCTTAGTGTGTGAATATTTGTGTGTTGTGTGTGTTGTTACCTGAATGTGATGTATAATGTAAAGTGTTTTGGGAGATCATTTACCATGAATTGCTGGTTGCTGTTGTGTGTTTGATGTACAGAAGCCAAGCAGTAGTGTTGCTTTAAACTTTAGATTACACTCATTGATATTTTTACAAAATTACTTAAATTCTTAAATGATCTCACCTCTTTTGTGAGACATTCTCTTCTTCCTCCTTTTTCTTGTAACTAGTATTATTCTTTACACCGTCCAACCACTGCCACTTAACTGTTTTTCCTTCTATTTGTCACTTATTTAATTTACATTTAGCTCCTCGTTCAGCTGCACTTTGTTCAGGCAGCAGCTTGTAAATTACAGCGTACGCATAAGCAAGCAGGCAGGAAATGAATGTGTGACACATCATGAAAAAGAATTCATGAGAAATGTTGTAATAGCACTGCCAGGACAAATAACTGAAAGAGTTTGCTTCATTTATCACCAAACTGACCAGAAAGTTTGAATTTATACCGGACAAAATAAATTTTTACTTGCATTTGTTGGGTTGGTGGCTTTGGGTCAATGCTGGATGTTTTTAAATGTGCTTATAAGTGATGCATGAATCTACAGCTGAGTATCAGGTGTATTTTTATACTGATTTCTGGGAACTAAAAACCACTAAAGTACCACTGCAAGTAACAAAAACACCTTTTTTGATAGTTGGCTCAGATATTAGTTAACAGCTGATACACAGTTCAAACCAGCAGATTTAGATTTTATGCATACTGTAATCCAGGCTGAGCAGTGGTGAAGGTGGATAACTTATTTAATAAACTGAAAGGGGTGGAGCAGAAGGCGATCCAGTCGAGACCGTTCAGAACTGAGTCATTCAAATCTCAAGTAAATTGGAAAAAAAAGCCATCTCAAACTAATCAAAACCAGTCAAGGTCAAACCTAAATCCCATTAAACGCAGAGACAAATCGGTGGAGTCTCAAACAAAATCAAATAAGACAAGTCAGAGTAAAATTCTGCCATGATGCAACAGAAGTATTAATCGGAATTTACAACAAGTGAGGATACTTGAAATGTCTGCAATCGATCGAAGAGTCGAAGAGCAAAGACAAGCATCGACTCTGGGGAGAAGTCTGTCTGAACAAATCAGAGTAAATAATGAGTCATCTGGGAAATTGTTCACATCTTTCTGTGCTTTCCATGAAAAAATAACACGGTGCAGAAAAAAGATTCTTTAAAATGTGCACACATGGTCTTTGTGTAACTTCCAAGTTTGTCGATACGCAGGCTGAATTATTAAATTAAAATTGTAATGGGAGTGGAGGGGTCATCCATCGATGTCTTCACTGTTAATAGATATGAACAGGTGGGAATTTGGGGATTCAGAGTTTCTGATTTCACAAAGCAAGACTTGTCAAGGCAAGTTAATTTGTACAGCACATTTCATGTACACAACAATCCAAAGTGCTTTACATAAAACATTAAAAGCGTTACAACGGGGTGCAGGAAGCAATAACAAGTGCATTTAAAACTAACTTTAAAAGAAATAGAAGAAATAAAATAAAAACAGAAAAAAAATAAAGTTCCAGTGAGGAATTAACAGTTGTTCTGATAAAAGGCAGCAAATGGAAAAGTTTTTAACCCTGATTTAAAACTGCTGAGTCAGCAGACCTGCAGTTTTCTGGGAGTTTGTTCCACATGTGAGGAGCATAAAAGCTGAACGCTGCCTCTCCACGTTTAAGTCTGACTCTGGGAACAGAAAGTAGATCTGACCCTGATGACCTGAAGGATCTGGTGTCTTCATAATGAACCAGAAAGTCCTGAATGTATTCTGGTCTTAAACCATTCAGGTCTTTGTAAACTAACAGCAGGATTTTTAAGTTGATTCTTTGACAGACAGGAAGCCAGTGTAAAGATCTGAGGACTGGAGTTATATGATCTTCTTTCCTGGTCTTAGTGAGGACTGGAGCAGCAGCATTCTGGACTAACTGCAGGTGTCTGATGGACTTTTAGGAAGACCTGTGAGGACAGCATTACAGTAGTCCAGTCTACTAAAGATAAATGCATTGACAAGTTCTGCTGAGTCATCAGTCCTTTAATCCTCAATATATTCTTTAAGTGATCACAGGCTAATTCCACAACTGTCTTAAAATAACTGCTAAAATTAAGGTCTGAGTCCAGGACTACTCTCAGATTTCTGGCTTGGTTGTTAGTTGTCAGTGAGGTTTGGTTCTTAACATAACTAAAACATGACTGTTGCTCATTGTTGCACTGATTCTAGTGAAAATTATCACAGAAAATACAAAGAAGAAAACTTTATATTATAAAAAATTCCCTCAAAGCTGAAATGCTGCTGGTCTGAAGCCAACCGAGGAGACAACAGTGTCTTGTTGGTAGAAGCAGAACTATAAACGTGGTGAGGATGGGTGGTGGACTAGAGCAGTTATTATAGCTCCTAGAGTCACAGCAAACTCTAGACTTTTCTCTGCTGCACCAAACCTGGGGGACTCGTACGACCTTAATTGCGTTTGCAGAAAAGTAATGGCCTTTTGGAGGAAGGAATTGCCAGAGGGAGGAAGGAGTGTGTGCATTGAAAAGTGATCGTTTTAGCTGTGTAACCATGTGGTGAAAACACAAGCACACATGCACTGTTTTAATTACACTCCAGGAAATTAGAGGACACTCATTTTCAGAATCACTCATTATGTGGACAGCAGTAAAAATCTGGTTCAAATTTTTCATTCTCAATGTGGTAAGCTCTTATCAACCTAATCAGAGCTCAAGCAGGGATAAATTATCTCCTTCAATATCATGTCTACCACAAGGTTCAATTTTGGGTCTGAGTGCAGTGGCACCCTGCATCTCAAAAGGATGCCACGACAGGTGGGAATTCGCTTAACAAACTGTAAAGGTTACAGTAGGCTGGGTCATGAAATTCCTGTGGTGTACATCCGCTGTCTCACCGCTGTCTGTGTCTGTTTGCACACAGCCCGTAAGTCTTGAACTTTAATGGTAAAACTGATGGCATTTAATCTATGCAGAAAAGGGCCAACAGGCACATCCTTTCAACTTACGAGAAACATATGAACAACTTTGAGGTCTACAAATACACTCATGAATCTGATGTTGGCTTATTGTAAAACAACTTAAGAATAATTTTAAGAAGATTTGTAATAAGATATTTGTGAATGAGGCTCATTGTTTAAATTAATTCCTCTGCAGTATGTTAGATGCAATATATCAAGGAACATTAAGATTTATAACAAGATGTCAACTCCTCATTTATCACTGCACTTTATGCTCTGGTTAATTGCTCATCATTATCCACATGTAGACATTGGTACAGCTTTATTTACTTTATTTTATTTGACTTATTTATTCTCTTAAATGCCACACAGACTGTACAGTCATAGGTTGCACCCCCCAGCTATCTAGTTTTATCCTGTTCAGGAATTTTAAGCTAATTTTAAGCACACTGGAAAAAGCAACATTGAGGTCTTGTTTCTATTCTTAGTCATTTTAAAATGATGGCTCATCTTACTGATAGCTGTAAAAAGAATACCAACTATCTGTACGGTGATGCATGTTTGTAGATCCTTGTGCATTTCGGAACAGGTCACTCTTGAAAATGAGACCTTGCGTAACAATGTAAAATCAAATCAGTCATACAGGTTGAAAATGTTGGGGACAAATGTGTTAACAACTTCAGAGATTCAAACATAACAAACCTTGTAGGCGATGCTGTTGAGGACTTTCATGGCCAGATCAGATACTTCGGGGAAAGGGTCGGCAGCCAGATGCAGCAGCACCCTCCAGATCTGTGTGTAAACACTGTTGAAGGACACACCTAGAAAAGAAAAAGAGAATTCAAGCAAATATAGTGAATGTTACATGTGTGAAGGGCTCATCTCATCAGCTCCATGCTTCCTGTCCTGCTCAGTTTTCCTTCTTGCAGTTGTTCTTTATGACTGCAGTTTTGTGAGGGAAATAAATGACTTCTCATGTCCACTGATGCACTTTATTCCACACAAACACTTACACACATGGTTTAAACAGCTGGCTTTCTACATTTACTGGAGCTAAAAGTCACAAAAGCAGAGCTCCTCCTGTCGGTAACGGTTTGGGTCTGCTGTTGCTCTTTTTTTTTCTCAATTTCTCAACTCTGGTATCACGTCTGTCTGTATAGTAATTCATCAGCTCGTTCCGTCTTCTGCTATTTCCTGCAGAGTCGCCTCCTGGCATCAGATTGTTAAGATTTCAACCACCAGCAGGTTGAGCCTTACCCTGACATTTAATTTTCTTTAGTTTTTCTTAGATTTGCCTCATTCTGTCACTTGTTGTCTTCTTCCCACTCCAGTCCGTTCTTGCTCCTAGTTTTCTAATTTTCTCCTGTTCTCTTCCTTGCAGAAGTTTCCAACCATTCATAACGTCCAGTAAATTTGACCAAGAGGTGAGCAATATCTCCTTGCAGTTTCCATTTTTCCAAACGCTCTTAGCAAAAAAACCCTGTATAGTACTGAGAAGAACAGTGAAAGACTTAAATTTGGACCCATTTATTTCTGAGATTCCTCACCAGAGAGCACTTGAGGGGAGGTTAATAGTCCCATGTTTCAAAGAGTGAAGACCAGTGAGGGTTGATTGAAAGAGGAAGAAAGATAGAGATCAGGGAAGCGGGAAGGAATCTGATGGAAGGGCAGCCAGAGGGTTTGTTGATGGAGGAAAGAGGAAGAGGGAATCTCAAGTGTCCTTTGAGATAAGGGAAAGAGAAAGAATGGCCAAAGGGACCGCAAAGAGGAAAAGAAGACACCATGAAGAAGGTGAAGCAGATGAGATGGAAAAAAACTAGAGACTAAGCGTGAAAGAGTGTTCTAATGTAGCAGGATGCAATTATCAACAGTTAGCCAGCATGCTAGCTGCTGCATGATGAAAAATGTGAAATACGGTTCCTTTTCCGTTTCACTACAGCTCTACATTACAGGTGCACACAAATTACCACCGCACCACCTCTACGTAGTCCGCAAGACAGAACATGGCCGAGAAAATAACTGAGTGGCTGAACACTGCAGCGGCGCCTCGTCCTGATGGGACACTTATGTCATTTACGTGGAGAAAAATTAATGCATGTTATAAAGATGTTATACATTGACTAAATCAACCACTGCAACGCTCTTTTTATGGCATTCTCAATTCTGGCAGAGGACATAAAACACCGTTAACCCTGTAGCTGTTTTTAAGATTTAAATAGTGAAACATAAAAAGAAGCATCACAATGTTCGAAAGCAGAGAAAAATCTCCTCTGTGAAGCACATTGTACATTTACTCCACTGGGACGTGTAATCTGTGCAAAGCTGTAAATCACATCTGTGATGCTCTTTATATGAGAGAAAGCCTCAAATGCACTGACACAGCAGACGTGAGTTTAAGTGCTTGATGTGACAAAATATGTCAGCTGAGACAAGTCTGGTAGAAGCACTGTTGCAGGGCATTCAGCATTCATGGCAAGATTCAGTTGGCCAACTGCTGCAGGACACATTAAAAAATGTCTTCAGACTCAAGGTCGCTATGGGATGAATCTGACTTTGTTGATCAAAACATTTCCACTTACACCATGTAAAAGGCTCAAACTGATGATTTTGAGAGCACTGTCCTGCATGTAAAACCCTTCAGCATGTTGGATTTCAGGCTCCACACATGAAAATAAGCGTCATTCCAGGATACGTGAATTCAAGTCTCTCCCACCATATTCTTCAAGATGCCACTAAATTCATTAACAGATCAGAGATTTGTAATCAAACACTGGCATGATGTTACACCGTGTTAAGGTTCTGTAAGATTAAGGGAGGCAGGTCATGATAAAGAAAAAAACATGAAATAAATATTAATATTTTCCACTGATCTGTGTTAAAAATGCATTTTCAATATGACTAACACGTTTTTGACAGTTTATCCAGTAAAAATTGCCAAATTTGAGTATTTCCCGATAAAATCCAGTGCAGAAGCCCCGGTGGCGGCAGGGCGAGCTGTGCCTAAGCTCTGACTGTACCAACCACCACAAACTGGGTTGCATGACGCATGCCCGTTTCTGTTCCTCAGCATATCGCCAATATAACCTTTACAGAAATATTTGTTTTACACCATGACTCTCTACAGTCTGTGTACTGTATTTAATGTATTTGTGAGAAAAATATTCCCGTTAATCGTACAATAATGTGCAGAGAAGAGTCAGCAGGCGAGGCAAACAGTACTCTGCCTCACCTCAAGGGGGCGCACTCACACACCAACACGGTATGTGTGGTGTTGCCAGCTCAACTTTTTTTTTTTTTTTTAATTTTATTTTAAAGCAACATCTAGCAACTTTTTCAGTATTGGAGACTTTTGTAGACGTATATGAAAGTAGCTTATTCTTCTCAATGAGGAGTGGGTGCTGCTGCTACCAGATGAGGCTTCTGGTAGCAGCAGTAGCTGCATTCAGAGCAGGAGATGATCACCTGTTTCATGACCAGGCTGAAAATGAAACGTTGAAAGCTGCTGCAGGATGATCTCGTGCTGGCTTACCGTCAGTTATTAATGTCTATTAATGAAGAGTGCGGAGGAAAACAAGCGTTGTGAAATGTTGCAGCCTCGTAATTAGAAAACAACCTACATTTAATAAAATTAAACTAGAATAAAAGAAAATATTAACCAAAGAATTTGTTTTATTTTTATTAGTTTTGTGTTTTTAAACATTTTTAGTTTGTCTTTTCGTTCATTTTTGCATTTCCCATGACATTCTTCTCCACATCAGCCTCCATGTACCAGGCTATTATACACATTAGATGATGTCATTTAGCGATTTAGCGACTTTTAGGACAACCAGTAGCTACTTTTCTCACTGAAGAGTTAGTAACAGTGGGTGTGTGAGTGTAATTGAAAGAGGAATGCTGATAGGATATGAAGCATTACCAGTTGCATGCTGTTTCAAGTTTCAGTTGAAACATGTAAAGGTAAAATTCCAACTTCTTAAAAAAAACTCTTCGTCTGATCAGCAGAATTCTTACAACTAAAATGAGTAGATAAAATGAACCTAGTCACACTACCACGAGGAAAGCTTTTCGCCGGCTGGAGAGACTCGAAAGAACATGAGCACGCCACAAAAACCACGTCAGATTCGACCTCCGTCGCAGAGACAAGGATATTACACCAGCATTCAAGGAAGACTAAAGGAAATTAACGTACATCTAAAACACGAATTGAAGCAGAAATTTAACTCAAACAAAATTAGACAAATTTAGAAAATATAAAAACTTACTGAAAGAAAAAACAGCAGACGTGTACAGAAAACGATCAATAAGAGGTGGGTACGCAACTTATCAAAACGTACACTTAACGACAGAAAAGCGTGTACTAGCTCGAGGGTTAAACTTCGCAGTCACTCCAAATAACATCCCAATCCAGGAATTCATTTAGCAACAGAATTAGCCTGTCAAAAGAAGAAGAACCCGGAAAAACAGCCGAATTACGCTACGCGGTCAGGAATCTTAAAGACAGCTTAATTACCACAAAGAAATATCCTAAAAGAAGAAGAAAAGGCAGCACATATACTCAAAACGGATAAAATCATCACAGGACCTTTAGGAAACGTACAAATCTCACAGCCGAAGACGCATCCCGCCTCCAACCTTTTGTTGCCAAAACCACCCATTTCAAATTCAGGGACAAGATTTACAGACAAAAATAAGAATTTGCAAAGGGAGACCCATTATCAGCCATCATGAACAGTTTCTTTATGGAAGATCTGGAAACAAAAGCCTACACAAAAACTACAGTACGCACACCCACCCTCTGGAAAAGATACGTAGACGATATACTGGAAAAAATCACATCTGGCCACACACAGCAACTCACACATCATTTGAACAACATGGAGACCACTGGAAACATCAAATTCACACATGAAGGGGAAACAAACCGAACCCTAAACTTCTTGGACATGAAAGTTCAGCCACAGACGACGGCGGTATAAAAATCATGGTAAACAGAAAACCCACACACACCGATCAATACCTTCTCTGGACACACACACCCTATAACACACAAACTTTCTGTAGTCAGGACACTTTATGAACGGGCCAGTATCATCACGGAGAAGAAAGATTGACATGAGGAAGAAGAACAAACATGACACGCACTGACACATTGCCAATACCCAAAACGGGCCAAAATCAAAGAAGCACAGCAAGTCAAAAACAAAGACATCATCAAGGAAAGAACAAAACCCAAACAAAAAACATGGTGACCAAACCATACATCCGGGGAATTAGAGAACAATGAAAAAACACAAAATCAATGCAAAAACAACACCACACACCTCCTGGTACACCCAAAAGACAAGATTGACTCCGACCAAAAATGCAACATAATAGATGAAATGCCATGAAAAAACTTACACAGGTGCAACAGGGAGAAGATTTAACTAGATTTTAATTTAAAAAATGAACAGGACGACGCACAAGAACACAAAAAGAAAAAGCTGCACCAGTAAACCTCAAATCAACCATATCAAGGCAAGGCAAATTTATTTGTATAGCACATTTCATGTACAAGACAATTCAAAGTGCTTTAACATTACAGCAGGGTGCAGAAAGCAATACAAGTGCATTAAAAAACAAAGATTAAAAGAAATGCAATTAATGAAATAAAAACAGAAGGAAGATGCTAAAATAAAATAGATAAAATACAAGAAATAAAGTTCCAGTGTGGGGAAAGACAATATTACAACATGATTCCAGCTTAAAAGAACCAGATGTAGATCTGGATTTCTAAATAAAAACTAGTGAAATGCAGCAGAGAACAGGTGGGTCTTCAACCTGGATTTAAATAAAGTGTTTCAGCTGATCTGAGGCTTTCTGGGAGTTTGGTCCAGACATGTGGAGCATAGAAGCTGAATGCAGCTTCTCCACGTCTGGTTCTGACTCTGGAACTGATAACAAACTGGATCCAGATGACCTGAGGGTTCTGGTAGGTTCATACTGGGTCAAGAGGTCACTCATGTATTTTGGTCCTAAACCATTCAGATCTTTATAGACCAGCAGCAGAACTTTAAAGTCTATTCTCTGACCAACAGGCAGCCAGTGTAAAGACCTCAGACCACTGCAAAAGAAAAAACTAATCATGGACTGGGACAACGCAAAAATCATCGGATCGGAAAGCAACAAATCGCTCTAAAAAGAAATAATTCAGTTTTGTCTTTGCTTAACTGAAGGAAGTTCTGACACATCCAATCTTTAATTGGACTGATGCAGTTGATCAGTGTTTGGATCGAAATATAGTCTCCTGGTGAGGCGGTTATGTAGATGTGTGTGTCATCAGCATTATAATGACAACATATTTATTTATTTTCTTTTTTATTTAAATGTTTCTTCATAATGTGAGCAAGTGGGAGCATGTAGATGTTGAACATCAGTGGCCCCAAGATGGAGACCTGGTGGCACTGCACGGTGTAGTTTTATTTATTTATTTATTTTTTCGCTCAGATTTCATAATAATGATGATGATGATGATAAAGTATTTATTTCTATAGTGCTTTTCAAGGAACCCAAAGCACTTTACATTGTATCCATTACTCATTCACTCCTCATTCATGCTTGGTGATCGTAGCTACATGTGTAGCCACGGCTGCACCGGGGCAGGCAGTCGGTTTACGTCTATGGCCTCTCCGACCACCACCAAACATTCATACGCCAGAGATGCAGACACTGGAGGCAAGACAGGTGAAGTGTCTCACAGTCCCTGTATTTTTAACGGGGTTTAAGACTAGCTAAATATCGTGCCAAATGGTCCTACCCAGTTTTTCAGACGGGCTAGTAAGATGTTCTGGTCGACTGTGTCAAATGCAGCACTGAGACCCAGGAGCACCAGGAAATGTTTCTGCTATTTGTGCTCAAGCGAATGCTGTTGAAGACCTTAACTAGAGCAGTCTCAGTCTCCGTCCTGACTGGTAGAAATCAGAACAATTACTTAGAGTCACAAAGGTGTATAATAGTAGAAATACAGCTTTTCTGTGGTTTTACTAAGAAACGGGAGGTTTAATATCTGCATATATCTGCTCATGGGTAAGGTTGTAACAGGCAATGCTTTCCTGGATGGTTCAGCATGAAAACAGCTTTCACACAACAAGACATTCACACAGACGTTCTGAGTCTCTACAGCCTCACAGGATGTCCAGTGGTTTTTCCTCTGTCTTACATATCTAATGATAGTAATGCTGATAATGGACTAGATATCTATAGCGTTTTTCAAGGCACCTAAAGTGCTTTGCAGTGAATCCATTATTCATTTACTCCTCACTCATATTTGCCAGCGGTAAGCTACATGTGTAGCCACAGACGCTCTGGGGCAGACTAACCAACACATGGAAGCCAATCCAATGCAACCACCGCCGAACTAGTGATGCCAACAGGAGGGTGAAGTGTCTTGTCTAATTACATTAACAGATTCTAACAGCCAACAGTCACTGAAGCCACCCACATTTAACTGCAGATTAAAGGATCAGAAGCAAACTGGGGTTTGATTTCCTGAAGTCACTGGTCTGTACACATAAGAGACTGAAGAGGTTGAGAAATCGTACCACCAGACCTCCACTTTTCCTCTTGAGCTGCAGTCACCCCGTAGAAAACTGTGACAGTATCGCAATATAGCTGAAAAATTCAAACCAAAAACTCTGAATCTCGGCTGCATTTGTCTGACTTCTTAATCCTTGACACTATGCAGCCATACAGAGGCAAGAGTGTTGCTGCTACAGTGCTGTAGCATTTTTATAGTAGTAGTAAGTCAATAAATCACTACTCCAACTCTGCCCTCCCACACAGTTTTTCTATCCTGCTGCTTTCTTGCAGGCCAGTGTCCAGCAGCTCCTGCTTGCATCATTTATGGCTTCAATTATTCCCAAACTCCTGCAATGACAACCATCCCTCAACACTTCTTTGTTTGTAGATGTGTTCAAAGAGAAAAGGCATTTCAATAAGAGAGAAACAAGTTAATTCAATTTTCATATGGGATTCAGAACAAAGCCTCGCAGATCTTCTGAAAATAACTTCAAACCAAACAGAAAATAGGAGCAAAAAACAAAAAAAACAGACTGACGAGTCTACAATGAGCTGAAAGTGGTTTTAGGTGGCAACAGATTACAAAAAGCCAAAGATCTGATTCAGGACAAATCTGCACTCAGGCATGTTGTGGTCTTTTTGCTTCCTTCCACTCACTTCTGATGCTCGGTTTGTGGATGCAGCACTGAGGGAGACATGTTTACCCTGTTTAAACAGGAAGCTCATACCAGCAATAAAGTCCCACAAGTAGCGTGAAAGAGACTTTAAACGAGCACCGAGTGTTTGATTTGCTGGATGAAAGGGTGAAGACAGCAAGCGTGGTGCCAGGCTGCTTTTATTGTTTTTCTTTCATCAATAATTTCATTCCTGGCTTTCTTTATTCTTCCATTTCTTTTCTTTTTTTTTTCAAATATGCCTGGAAAAAAGAAAAACTTCACATCAGCAGATGTGACGAAGCTCAGTTTAAGCTGGATTTCATCAGCTGAAATAAACCCCTGATTCTAAGATGACATGATGTTGGTAAAACGGCTTCATCTCACAGTAATATTAGAAAAAAATGTGCATCTAAAAACGTACATGAGTTTGTGTAAATAGATTAAAATAGTAGACTGTGTTTATTAGTTGGGGTAAAAAACAAGGAATCTGACTGAATCTTCAGAGGATAGATGTTAAGATAACTTTAGTTGGGCTGCATTCATTGAAAGCAGAAATCCAAGAGAACATGTGGGAAAGAAAATGTCATTATATTTCCTGAAACTGTTTTAATGTGAGTTAAATCTGCTGTTCTGAGATTGATTTATTTGATTGTTTAGACATTTTGTGGATAAAAAACCTAAAACAAAACAAAAAGAGAAGCTGGAAAAACCACCACTGCTTTAGTAAGAAAACGAGAGTATGAGACACAGGAAGTTTGACTTTCCTCCTTCTGGTGGTGGTGGAAGTGAGTTTTTCTGTGGCAGACAAACTGACTAGTGTAAGCCCACCAATCACCTGAGTGAAGCAGTAGGTGAGGAGGTTCAACCCCTCTTTTCTCTGATTCCCTTTGCACATCTGTAAACCCTCTTTATTTGGCCACAGAGCTTTTCTGTCCATTTCCGTCCTTAGCTAAGGGTTTCTTCCCCAACGGGGACAAAAGGTCACCACTTCTCTTCAGAGCCAACATGACCCTCAGTTTGTTTATTTCTGCGCGTATCTCTTTCAAGTACAGTTCACTATTCATTCGTAAAATAGACTTTCTGCACTTCTAAGGGTGCAACACTGTCCCAGCCGCTGTATGTATGTAAGTGTTTCCTGGAGAAAATAAGTCACTACATATTCTGTATTTTTCACCGTATCTATTCTGCTGTGTGGAGGTCTGAAGAAACATCTATAAAAGCTTTCTACAGCCGATATACACACCTCTGAAAAGAGCAATAAGGACAATAAACAAATCCGAATACAGACAATAAGCAAACATGCCTTTTATAAAATCACACACATTAAAAATGGTTAAATTTAAAACAGTGCAAATAATGTGCAAAGCAAGAAATAATCTATTAGCAAAAACATTCAGAGAATGTTTATAGAAAGAGAAGGAAGCTATAATCCAAGGATAGATCAAAATTTAAAAAAAAAAAGTCAGAGCAATGTGCATATCCAGCTGTGGATGACTTTGTGGAACATTTTGGAGTTTTATATATTTGTATGTCTGTAGTAAATACTGTATGTTTATTGATATGGAAATTTAGGTTGTATATTTATTAATTTGGATAATTATGTAGTATCTAGGCATATAAACCATGATGAGTAGAAAAGCGTGTATACTTCTTCCCACTCCTTTTTCTAACTTCTTAATGTAATTATTTGATGAGCAGTGGGGTCAATCACGGGAGGAGCTTCCAGTGGGAACGTAAAAGGTTGTTTAGGTTGATAAAATGTAAAACTCTTTGTCAGCTAAATTGAAACGGGACCCAGATTTAAGGGCTTTAAAAAAAAAACTAAAGAGGATTTTAAAACGTTTGCGTTTTTAGACTGAATGTATTGTTTTGTGTATTATAAATATCATGTATTTGTATTGTAAACACCTATCTAAGGACGGACATTGCATATTGGCCTTGGCTATAAATGTTTTGGTGTGATACATGTTTATTATATACACTTGTCCCTTTCAAATAAACTAATAATAAATGAATAATAATACAATATTAGTATTATTATTATCATTTAATCTTTTTTATTATTTTCTTCTTGTATATAGTTTTCTCTTTCGTACGTTTGAAATAATAAATGTATTTATTAATTCGAGCTACATCATTGGTGCTGATAAGAGACTTTCTTAAATGATGAATGAACGGATAGAACACAATTTTAATTTAAAACAATACACCAGCCTTAAAACTTTATGTGGGGCCAGAATTCCTGTTTTAAACTAATCCGTTAGGACAAAACACCCGAGGAAAGCTGCCATTTGGCCTCTGCTATATGGTGCAGTTTTGACACCCAGAGTTGAAGTGCTTTAACCAGACTCGTGAGCTGTGTGTGTGCATCTGTGTGCAGCACAGCTTGGAGAAGTGCAAACGCGCATGCTGTCTATTTCACTGACGATTTTAGGTAGATCAGCAATAGAACTAAATCCCGTCTCGACTGCAACTTGTTCTGAATTAATTAAATGAATAAAAATAACTTAATTTTCCTCTCCGTTAAATGGTAATGTTAAGACATGATCTGCAATAACTCGCTATTTATTTTAAAATTAAATAAGAGCTCCATAAATTTCCAAAAGTTATTTTAAAAAATCTGACAAAATCATTGTAGTAATTTTATTTTTGTATTTTAATAAACTGAATAGCAGAAAACGCAAAGGTTGACTTTTTTCAAAACTGTCCATGAGAGTGCTCTGAGAACAAATCCACGATACAAAGATAACCCTTTCCAGAATGATGTCCAGCAACAGTTTATTCGCTAAGAGGATTTCTGATGTCTTTCCTCCTTGACACCATCGTCATTTGACGCTGCCCCTCCTGTTTTCTGGCTCAGTTAATTACATGGGTGGGATTTGTCATGTGTTGTTGTTTCTTGATGGTTGTTTTTACCCAAATTTAGGATCTGGTACAGTATTAAGGTAACCTCGTTCACATGATGCACACTGTTATAAAACAGGTTTTCTGTTCAAAATCTTGGGTTCAAGGCAATGTGCTTGAAGTTTCCACAGGCTGACCGGTCCTTAACATGAATAAAGCCTGGCACACACATAACGATTTTTTTAATCTTATGAGATTTTTTATCTGGTGGAGTCCTCACACGTGAAGATAAAAAATCAGTTTTGACCGTACTGTGTGCTCCGAAAATGTAATCACAGAACAACACACACACAACGATGCTGTCCCGCAACTCATCTACAATCTAGTCCTCCGAGCCGGACAAACCTCGAAGCGTAGAAGAAGAACCATAGCAACAACTGGCAAAAAAAGAAGAAGAAAAAACATAGTAACAATCAGAAAACACAACACACAGCATGGAAGAGGACATATAGGACGAGGGAATGATGGTGGTCTTGGGACTATTGTAAACAGACAAACACAAAAAAATTACAGACTGGAGACGGCATGAACACAAACTTTATTTACTTCCTTGTTCCCCAGCCAGCTCGCTCTCTGATTGGCTATATTCCGTACTATGTCCCCATCCAGGTAGTGAGAATGCAGGAGTCATCGGCGGTCCTCAGAAACCAGCTCTGAAATATTGAACATGTTCAATATTCCCGATTGTCGGCTACAACCTGTCACGGAGAGGATTATCGGGACAAATCGGCCCATAATACACCTCAGACCACATGATAACTGGACAGCGACATTTCACGATGATCGGGCGTTGGCTGTTCGAGGTCGGGAAGAGACAAAATCGGGACAAAAACAGCCCAAAAATCGTGTGTGTAGCAGGCTTAACATACTCGGAGTTCCCTGTTTAATTAAACTTGACACACTAGTAGAGCTGGAGCTCTAAAACTACTGGATGGGTTTTACCTATAAGGGAGTTGAGGGATGAGTATGAGGAAACCCGTCGCATCTTGTCAATGGTTTCGAAGGAAAGGATGTATTCATCGTTGTCGGGGCTCCCCAGCGTGCTGCTGGCGCTGCTGCTGGTGCTCAAGTTTCCAGGAGAAAAGGCTGCTGGTCCACCTGGAGGAGAGAAAGCAACGGATTATAGAAATACAATCTTTTGTGTTTGGGGGAAATATGAAAAGCAGGGCAAAGCTCTAACTACAGCTTTCAGGTTCAGCCATGTGTTCCTTTAACTCTCAGCTCATTACTCTACCTCGGACAAACTCATCCTCCTATCAAACTGAAAATGGAGACTGGTGGAGAAAGAAGATCAGCTCTGCTCTGTGCTCACTAAAGATAAACACCTCTGCATATTGGAGTGAGCACTGGCGGCGGCCGTAGATAATGTTGTAAATGAAGAGCTTGTGATTTAGCGGCACACACCATGAGAGAGGCTAGCTTCAGCTTTCTGGCTGGTAGAACAAAAGTAACAGAAGGTTGTGCTAAAGCGTGCTAAAATAAAATAACTACGACTGACAGCAATCAGGATTATCATGAATAATCTGTTAGGAACGTAATAGTGGAACATTTTAGATAAAACCTTGCTAACCCAAAGCAACATGAAACAAGAGTAAAAGGATGAAGAAGTTCAAATAAAACTAGAACTCGCTGCTCCTACAAAACATGTCTAATGCTGAACAAATGCAACCTGCGATGCAAAAGAAGCTGAAAAACCTGATGCTAAAGTCTCAGCAGTAGTTCTAGAGTTGAAAAGCAAATAGGAAAGACATGAATCTCAAACTTTCATTGACAAATATGCACAATGTTCACGCTTAATGTAAACTAGGGAGCGGCAACTCTGATCCTCAAGGGTCACTGTCCTGCAAGTTTAAGATGTTTCCTGCTCTAAAAAACTGGATTTAAATTACATGGGTTTAACAGCTTGTGGTCAAGTTCTGCACTGAGGTGTGTTCAAACAGGGAACTATCCAAAACCTGCAGGGCAACGGCCCTCAAGGAGCAGAGTTGCCCACCCCTGACATAAAGTAGTCAAATGAAAAGAAATGGAAAGAAAACAGAGAAATAATGCACGTACATGCAACTGTATGCAGTTGATAACAGAGATAACAATAGAATGCAGTTAGTGCTTTAACGTTTAAAAAATGCTTAATAACTTAAAAACTATAAAAATTAGAAATACCCCCTAAACTCCCCCTGAAAACCCTTGCGTATATCTTTTTTTTATGCTTGCTGTTTCACTCAGACTTGCAACCTATTCAGGGTGTACCCTGCCTCTGGCCTAGTAGCTGCTGGATAAAGCCCATTTAAGCTCTCTGCCAAAGACAGATATAGAGCCTTCCGTCCATCTCTTACATCCTTCCCATGTCTAATTTGGTCTGTTACCAGGTTCTTGCAGGTGCATCCCCCGACACTGCAAATAGAGCAGCACCATTGGAAACCGGGGGGGCAGTGTTGAGCTGTATAGCGAACATAAGGCCAGAGAAAGGTAAAAGAAGACGACGACGAAGAAGAAGCTGTGAGGTATTTAATGGCTCCACAGACAGACCGTTGTATGCTACGCTGCCTCTGAGAGTTCACATTATCAAGATCGCCTCCATCGTTGCCATGTTTGTTATCGTCCGAAACTGATGGCAGAACTTGGAGGTGAACTCTGAGCTCTGCACCGGCTTCTAGTAGATGTATTGGCTGACAACCATGCTACCAAGTACCAGGAAATATCAGCCGATTCATGAATGTAGCTCCAGTTTGATATAGAAAGCTTTGTTAACATTCTCCTTTGTCCTAGAATCAGTCTGAGCTAATATGACTGAATTCCACTGAAATGGAAGTGAACATGGCAGAAGGACATTTTTCTATAAAACAAAAACATCTTTTAAATATTTTTTTCTTCCATTAACTAATAATATATTCATAAAAGCTTGACAGTTTGTCATAAATACTGATATTTTGGTAGGTGTTTCACACTGGAAATGTCATATGTGATACTTGAGCAGCTCAGTGTGCTACTTTTCTACCAGCATCTATCAATCCTTCATGCTGCAGCTCTTTAAGCTGCAGGCCTGCTCTTCAGCACCACAGACAGCTCCCAGTTCCCACTAATGATCCGGCTGAGACGGAGGAGCACAGCAGCATCTCCATTCTACTATTTGTGTGAAAATATGAATAAATAAAAAAAAAGTACCAGACTTGAGCCATATTGCTACTGACAGCCACGGGGGAAACCATGAAACAATTTGTTGAAAATGGGACTAAGCAACAATTTAAAACTTGGAGAATAAAGTAATTGGAAGGAAGAAGATGATCATGAAACCTTTGGCCAACATCTACACAATCTTGCAGAACCGTGCACATATTTAAAAGGAAAACTGTCAAATGCTCTCATTAACAATTGACATGTGAATAATGTGATGTGATAATAGTCACAAGGAAATGTTATTCCCAGATACTAAAATCAGACTGAATACAACAGAACACAATGTGGATATTTTTAAAATTAGTAAGAGAAAGATGCCAGGTGTCTCTAAAAGACTATGAAACAACCATGAGTATAAGAGTTTTACCGATCATGATCACTTCTCAGAGGTATAATAATCTATAATAATGAAGTAGCTGAGACAGAAGCAAACACTCCTCTGGATGTAAAAATCCTGGTTATTGTGGTATTAGAAGTTATGACTGGTACTTTATTTTTTACATTTCATTTACAGTACTGACCACTTTATCAGGTCCACCTTGCAAGTACCGGGTTGGGCCTTCTTTCAGCTACAGAACTGCCTCAACTCTTGGAATCATAGATAGAACAAGGTGTTGGAAACATTTCTCAGAGATTCTGCTACATAGTGAGATGACAGCGTCACACAGTTGCTGCAGGTTTGTCGGCTGCATCCATGATGAGAATCTCCCGTTCCACCACATCCCAAA
>JBAFTA010000005.1:32287938-32306744 GCA_036919975.1 Melanotaenia parkinsoni | reverse complement strand
TATAAATATATGTATATATTTATACACATACATACACACAACAATACGACTTGGATGAATAAGAAAACTTTTTTTATGCTGCATTGTGCTGAGAACTGTGTCAATATGGATTAGAAGTGAAACTTTTCAGTCTTGTCAAACATCACAATGTGAAGGACAATCTTTGAATTTTGGTCCTAAATATTTTGCACGTAACATTAAAACAGTCCTGCAAAAATAATCCACTAAGAAAAAAACCAAAAACACGTGAGTTACGTTTCATAAAAAGCTCAACTTCTGCCTCCTACTTCTGGATGTATTTCAGAAAGCCGGGCTTTGGAATAATGTTGGCTGTGAAGAACTTTGAACTGCAAGTCGGGCACAGAAATAGCTGGTATATGTCTTCTAACAAGCTGCTCTGTGTGGAATCTGTAGCCAGCCCAAAGCTCCCACACAGCTTCTACTTTAGTCATGGAACACTTGTCAAAAGACAGAGGCTGCCTGTGGATGCCGATCCACCCAGGGTTTGTACCGGGAGGGGGGCAGATGGGCAGAAGGGAACTTCACAATGTCAGACCAGAAAGATGTTAAGCTGTGGGATGAAGGCAGTCTAATTCTGTGAAATATGTAACTTTGATAGACATCTGTTTTGGAATAATGAAGAAAATAATAAAATTCAGTGTCTTGATTCTTTATAGTGATTTGTTTTTGTCTCCTACCAAAAAAGGCCAAACAACTTCCCCCCTCATATGCTTTCAAACGCAGCAGCACAGTGGTATAAACCTCTCACCTCAGGGATGGGATCCGACAGCAACGTGTACAGCTTCTCATGGGCGCTGTCTCGAACTCCACACCAGCGCGCCGGGTCGAAGTTCTGCCAGATGCGGCCCAGGCAAATAGCCACCCACTGCCGGAGCAGGGGGTGGGGGTCTGACAGCTGCTCCAGGCAGTTTGCTATCAGGTTCCCCTGCAGACACGCCTCCTGGTGGAGAGAGAGAGAGAGAGAGAGGGGTGATGCAGAATAAAGAGCTTTTTGGTTTCTTTACATGTGTGCTTTGGACAATTCCAGAGTTTGACTTCATTAGAGAAGTTTTTAATCATCAGTGAGCAAACTTCAGGCTGATGTCAACACTGACCTTTCTGTTGTATCCTAATGCAATGACAATATCTGCATCAGGCCAGTCTGATAGAGCTCTCAGAGAGACCTTATTAGCTTGTTAGTCACCGCTAACCTGTGGCCTCATGCTGCGAGATGGACAAAAGCATTTCAGCTTACAGCAGCATGACGTCTACCAACCACTCAGACCTTCTCATTTATCTCTGCTATCAAAAGCTTGCTGCTCTGTCAAGGTCGGACGCAGTCCAAAGTCTAATGGAAGAGTCAGTTTTCACTTTTAAACTTTCCCTGTGACCGATTTTTATTTTTGGCAGAGAAACGATGAGCATTATTTTACTTCTTGATTTCAGCTGCCTTTGTGTTTCTTCTTTTCATGAGCTTTCAGAAAGGCAGCACTGAGCGACTGTAAAGGACATTCTGCCTGGTGAAAAGGTGTGTGTGTGTGTGTGTGAGCAACATCACAAATAGGCTAATAAAGCCATGGTTTGAGCAGCTTGTAATAGAATGATTCACATGGGGAAAAGTAATGTAAGCTCTGACATGGACGAGGACGACCATCAGCTTTTTTTGGATTTAAAATTCCTGTTCAAAGGTTATGAAAATCCATTTAATTTAAACACAACGTATCCTTTGTCAATGTACAGATTTATATTCTGCTGAAGTCAGACCGAAAAGATTCAATAAACCTATTATCAGATGGAATTATGGACATTAAATCTTGGCTTAGAAAGGATTTCCTACATTTAAATGAGGATAAAACTGAGTGTACCGTGTGGGGTGATGCCGTGATGGATGGCTCTGGCTCCTTATCTCCAACGGCCAGCTCTGCTATCAGAAATCTGGGAGTGATTTTTGATAGTTGTTTGAAATTTGATATGCAAATCAGTAATGTAGTAAAGACAAGTTTTTATTATTAGCTGGCCAAAGCGAGACCTTTTCAGTAAGTCACCAAGATTTTGAGACAGCCAACCACGCGTTTATCAGCTTTGTATGCCGGTGTCTTTAACTCTCCTCAGTCGCCTTCAACTCGCAGCTGCCTGGCTTTTAACGAAGGTGACCAAGGCAAGTTTATTTGTATGGCACATTTCATGTACACGACAATTCAAAGTGCTTTACGTAAAACATTAAAGCATTACACCGGGGTGCAGGAAGCAATAGCAAGTACATTAAAAACAGAAAGAAAAATGCTCAAATAAAATAAAATGCAAAAAATAAAGTCCCAATTTAACAATTGTTTTGATAATAGGCAGCAAATAAAAAAGTTTTTAACCCTGATTTAAAATTTTCTGGGACTTTGTCCCACATGTGAGGAGCGTAAAAGCTGAACGCTGCCTCTCCATGTTTAGTTCTGACTCTGGGAACAGAAAGTAGACCTGACCCTGATGACCTGTGGCATCTGGTTGTCCAGGCACCGTGCTGCCTTAGGCCAACAGCTCTACTGGTCTTCAGCTCCCCACCTTTCTGCTCACTTCCTCCTGGATCAATCTGTGTCTCTCCTTCCCCTTGGCCTCATAATGTGGTGTTGGACAGGTCTCAAGACCAACCCTACCTCGGGTCATGGCTCCAGCCAGGGCTCTGTGGCATATCCGTGACCCTGCTTGCAAAACAACGTCGTCGGCTCTCCACTTCTTCCTGGTTTTTACCATGACCCCTGCCTGGGCCCCCTTGGGGTTGCTGGAGTCCCTATACATCATCGCCTCTCTTGCTCTTGTCACCTTAAACTCCTCCTCAAACGATGACTTTGCCAATTTGAACCCCATCTCTGCCCATTCCATCAGTTCTCCTGGGTCTTGCAGAATCCACTGGCTGCCTGGTTCTGACTCTCGACTGGTAACAATCAGGCTGTCCATGAAGGCTCTGATTGGTGTTTGGCTATTTTTTCATGTGTCGTTCTGTAGCTTTGTGATGGGTTTCCCCATCAGCGTACAAAAGAATACATCTTTTGGATGCTTCTGAACACATTGCCAGTGATGTGACCTGATTAATAAACACAACAAATCTCATTTTGATTAAACACTAAGTGTGTATTAACTGATCTACAGATCGATCAGTGAACTAATAGCATCCATTCAGATTCAAAATATAGATCAAATATTGACACAGTGGTACATTTGTAAGACATCGTTAAGAAAGAAAGTGTAAACTGTTTTCATCTGGTTTGTTTCAACAACCAAAATGATTTGATGAGAAACGTGTGGATATCTAAAGGTTTGGTGTATAACTATGATACTGTCAAACTCTCCTACCATAATTATTATAAATAAGTTCTAAAGATATTGGGTTTGAGACTTTAAATAGGAGTAAGGTTTACACTGTATACTGTTCAAAACACTATATAAGTATAAATTTAAACCTCTGTGCTGCTGACTCATTTTTTAGGGCACAGCTATATTCATTATTATTATTCCTGGAGCCATCTTGATGGGGGTTGTATTTGTGGGTGTGTTATGGCAGATGATATGTAGCACTGGTTTTGGGGTATGTATTTTTGATGTACGGTCTAATGGTAAAGTTACTTAAGCATGACGAAATGTATGAATTAGTTAAGTGTGGTGTTGATTTGTTGTAAGTGGTGATGTGCATGAATGAATATAACTTTAGATCAGAAATTCTGGCAAATGTGATGATAAAAGAGTAAAAAGACCAATTAGGGAGATTTGTAAGTTTTCCCAGAGATGGGAAGAACTTGTTTTATTTTTATTTCTCTCTTTAAAACACTCCTATTATTATTATCATTTTTATTTGCACTTTGCTGTAAAACTTTTAAAGTTTTATGTAAAGCACTTTGAGTTGTCTTGTAAATGAAATGTGCTTTATATCGTATTTTCCGGACTATAAGTCAGTCACAAAATGTGTCATGAAGAGGAAAAAAACATATAAGTTGCATTTATTCAGAAATTTATTTCACAAAATCCAAGACCAAGAACAAACATTTAATCTGGAAAGGCAAGTTCAACTGCACGGTAGCACACGGAACAACAAGCTAAATGTGTGTCTGGTATGTTAACGTAACACCAGGGTTTCCTCCAGGACTGTTTTAAAGTGTGAGGGAGAATTAGTCTCCTTATTACACTTAATAAACAGCTGATTGAGGTGCTGAGAAAGTATGAAAATGTGTCACATTTGGCTTTTAAAGACACATATACTGTACCGCCACGTACACAACCCTGCCAGCCACCTACGAAGTGTCACGTTAAACATGAGCTAAACCGGGTCAGTTGTGCATTACACATAAAGACACGGACACCCCCCCAGTTATTCCCGCCCTGTGTCCACGTTATAGGAATTATGACCAGCTGTAGATTATAACGCTGGTGAATGTTTGCTCATATGAACAAGAGTTTTTAATATTAAACACTGAGAAATGGATCAATAGTAAAGGAAAAAACATGGAGATGTTTTCAAGTTGCTTTAAAAAACATGAGAACATGAAAATGAGCTTCCAGTTACAGTGTGATGTAAATAAAGTCACCTACTTTGAAAGTTACTGAAAATTTCAGTGCATGTGTTAATTCTGCATGTGGCTCTTCAGCTCGCTGATGAAGCACCTGCCCAGGAGGCGCCTCATAAATAAAGAGCCTTTTACACGTACACAACATTTACAATCCTTCGTCTCCAACAAATTGAGGCATCATAACAAAAAGAAAAAAATCCTCTGTCAGCAGCAACATTTCTTAAATGCGTCAGATGGCACTTGCGTCATTCCCTCGGCTCTGATGGAGCCTCCCAGCTGAACTCAGACAGCTGGAATATTAAAGAGGCAGCGATCTGTGGCATGTTCGCAACAGCACTGTTGCGGTAATGACTGCTGTTGTTGAAAGTAAGAGGGATAAATAATGGAGACGTGAAGCAGGCTGAGTCTCTCTGTAATGCTCAGGATCATCTATTATTTACACAAACCTGTGGGAGAGGTAGTAGCACTCAGTTCACAGGGATATGAAAGAAAAATGGGTGTTTGTGAACACGCAGCAGCTCTGATTTGTCACATCTTACATTGTAATATCATAGAGACATATGACTGGAAAAACAAAAACAAAAGTAAACTAACAGCCACAACTACGAAAAACCAGCGAGTAGGGTGGAGGGAGCAAAAAAAGAGGAGATGTTGGAGAAATTAATATTAGAATGACGTCTGTTCTTATTGAAATGATGAGCTACATCACACTACATCGTAAAATTAGATGTTTGATGAGCATCAGACACAAAAGGGTTTTGGGACTGTACACCGGAGGCTGGAAGCAGGTGGAAGGGACGCCTGCAGTGATAAAGTGTCCCCACAGACGGAAACGGAGATTGCAGAAGTGACTGTTGGTGTCAGACTGTCACACAACCAATTTGTCCCAGAAATACACAACAGGCGACAGCTCGCCTTGAACGGAACTGGCGTTCAGGTGAGGGAAGTAAATTAATCATTCTGCTCCTGCAGGGCTTCCAGAAAGCAGCATATAAATTCAGACATGTTCGTACCTGTCCTGTGTTGTAGCTGTTGACAATAACAGCTAAAATGAAGACGGCCATAGTTCGATGCTCGGCCTGAAAGAGAGAAAATATCTATTAGCACTCACTTTGGTTTACAACACCTCCTTTAATACAGATTCTCCCCTTTAATCCCTTCAAAGTAATCAGTTAAGCATCATAATGAAGAATCCACCACAATGGAGCACTTGCTGGCTGATGACACTCACTGGCATGTAGCTGTCAGCCAACACAGACAGGAAGTACTTGTGTCCGTTGTCTTTGACCAGGTCTGCTTGACATGACTTCACAAAAGAGAGAAGAAGAAAAGAAGCAGTTCACTCTTTAATCATTTCACAGCCATGACAAGATGCTCGAAACTACGAATAACATCATTAAACCTGTAGGAGCAGCAGAGAAAATAAAAGAACTGGCCTGTTCATTTAATATTGAACTTTTAGAATAATTTTTAAAAAGATATGTATGCTACAAGCGTCACTCTGTCTTCTGGTTTAAAATATACTTATATATATAAACCAAAATTACAAAGCTGAATCAGGTCCATAAACCAATTAAACTGTTTCCTGTTATCGGTGGTGGAGTTTTTACTCCTAATGTTCTGGTGTATTCAGAGCAGGTGCATAAACTACCATAAACTAGAATAACATGAATCAGCCCAACACAGCTGGACGAAGAAGAAGTTGACTGAACCCACTCTTGTACCCTTGAACGAAGCATGCAGCTCCAATCAATGACGATTGGAGATGGAGCCAATAAAAGGTCATTAGACTCTGAACTTTCCCATTCCCACATTAAAGGCCTGCAGGTTTTCGTTTGTTTGTTCCCTTTTTATGTTGTGTGAAAAAAAAATTAATTGCTTATAAAATGAGTTAAAAAAAAACAAATTCAAACACCAATTTAAATTATGTAAAAAAATTGTTTCCTTGTTTGGAAAGGCGCTTAAGTTTATATATTGACAGACTAATAATATTAGATATAGTTATGACTTATGAAAAAGTGAAAAAATTAAGCTACGTTTAAATTTGCTTCATGTCTGAAAAGCTTAACAAGAAGCAATAAAATAAATTAGACTTTGTCACAGTAAAATGTGAAGACAAAAGAAAAGTTTACTTCACATTGCGTTTTAAATTCCCATCTTCCTTCATTCATTTCTAACCATGAGAAATCTTCGGTGCTGTAAATCTCTTCAAATCAAAGTTGATAATGGAGTAAAATTTAATGAGACGGGGCTTAAAAACTTCACGTGTGTTCGTGTCTTTGTAAATCTGTGTCAGAAAGTACAGCTGGAGCTGAGTTGTGTATGACTTACACTATCCACAGCAAGGATTTTGGCCCAAATGAAAACCAGCAGTGGTCGCAGCTCTCGGGCTGAGCTCTGCAGCAGCTTCAACACGTAAGGGAAGATCCCCACGGACAAGGCCTGGAAACACACACACCACCAGGGTTTATCATGTGGATAATATGTCTTCATATGTGTCCTATTCCTGAAGATATGTGAGGTTTTATTTCTTCTAGGCTGCAGTAGAAATGTAGGGCTTCCATTTTCTTTCACAAGCTTAATAAAAAAAAATATTACTGAAAGGACATATCCAGTCTAATAGTTCAATGTAAAGATATTCAATCAGTGTATCTGCAGTGGCAAAGGTCCTCCTTGACCATTTACAGACTTTGAATTAAGAAAATATAAATTAGTAATGTAAAAGATATTTTATCCACTCAGAAGAATAAAAGAAAAATGTTTAAGAGAAACTTCTGTGCCTTCCTTGCTCCCGACACAAGGAGAAATTTTATTTAAACACTAAAACCATCTCATCCAGCGCTCCTTAATGAGCTGGCGCCATTTTAACGACAAGTTAAATAAAGTTCAAGTGGACCTCATCTTCATACAAAAGAACTGAACCAAAGAAAAGGGACAGAGTTACAGACATATCGCCTCCAGTGAACATCTAGTACATCTAAATGTCCTGAGATTCCTCCTTTGAAAGGACTGGCAGCAGGACAAAAAGTTTGATTTAAAACACCTAAATGAACAACAGCTGATTTAGGTGGGGTCCATTTTCTTATTTCCAGTTTTATACATAGACTTTAAACACAGCAACCCATTTGTTGTGTCTTTAGTATTTTTTATTTCAACAGTCTTAAGATTTAAATAATGCAAATACTTTTCATGTCCTCAAAAATTCAACACATTTCCTGTTGACAACTTTTTACTGATTACTCTAATGTTAATCTGAGGTGAGAGCAGCAGCTTGCTGCAGTAAGTGTGATCTCACTTACATTAAACACGCTGTGAAACACGCAGCATGTATTTCAGCCCTGAGATGCACTACAGATCCACACGTAAGCTCTTTTTCAACTTTATTTTTTCTTTTTCTGAGAATTAAACGAAGCTGCTGTTAACAAATCTGGTTTCCTGGTCTTAGTATGGACCTGGAGCCAGGAGCTGGTTAGCTAAAGTCCTGTTTCACCAATGGGTTCGGGCTGCGTCTTCTGTTGGGGTTCCCATTCTTACTGATCTGACCCTAAAGGGCTTGACCTGCTGCGACCCGAGTCATCACTTCCTGTGTGATTTGGCAAAAAGAACAAAGTGGCCACAGCATCATGTTTAAATATAAAGTGGATTTTGTTATTTGAAGCCACATGCCAAGAAGAAAGAACAGTAGCTACGTAGCTGACGTAGCGCCACATTTCGACATAGCTAAGGCATCCATTGCTATCCGGCCAACACGTTGCCTTTGAACTAACGGTTGGCTGTGGAAACACTACGAAGATCAGTCCCGTACCCGTTGGTGGAAACAGAGCTTTAGATTACCGGTTAAAGGCCATTTTCTCCATATAGATCAGAAAAAAAAACAACAATTTTCTATTCACTAACTCCCTAATACTATTTATAATGGACAGGTGTTTGCCATGTTTTCGGTCTTTACGCTCAAATAAGTTAGTGCCCAGAATAGTGCCCTATTGTTTTAGTTAGACCATTTATTTTGAACATGTAATAATCATACATTATATGCAATTTAAAAAAGCAACCAGAACAGAAACTACATATTCTATTTACATATCCAAAAATGATAAAGCATGATGTTGTGTTTTAAAGCAGGGGTGTCCAAAGTTGCTTCTCAAAGGCCGATGTCCTGCAGGTTTGGGATGTTTCCTGCTCCAGAACATCTGAATCAGATTAATGGCTCAACATGTTTGGGAGAACTGGACAACAAGCGATTGAGGAGAGCCATTTAATTTGAATTAGGTGTTGGAGCACGGAAACATTTAATACCTGCAGGACTGCCGCCCTCAAGGACCAGAGCCGGTCTCCCCTATTTTAAAGCATTGAAAACAAGATTAGTGCCACACAAAGCAGTGGCTGTCATGGTTACATCGGCTTTGATGATGGCATGAGCTACATGAGGCTGGATGACTACAGAGGTCAAATTTCTACAAAGATGAAAATTCCACTGTTTTGGAACTAAAATTCAGCATCTAAAGACAAAAAGAGAAAAACAAACCAAACTGACGGCCCACGGCCCCAAATCCAAAAACCGTCCGAGCAGATCTAGGGCCCGCAGTCGATGCACCTGACTCAGGAGGACCTGAAAGAGAGCAGAGGTCAAAGATAAGTGAGATGAAAGGAAGAGGAAGGACAGCAGGGGAAATGGCAGAGACGATGGGGAGGTGGAGGGGAACAGGTGGCTCTCCCACCACTACTGCTGCTCACACACAGGCACTAGGATGCTTTTATGTGTGTGTGTGCTCAAATGTACATGTGTGGGTGGTTGGGCGCGTCCTCTTGGCTGCCATTTTATTTGGGATCTTGGTGAGATGTTGGTTTGGGGCACTTACAAAGAGAATGTGTGGTTTACCTTACATGTATGTGATGATGCAAAGTAGTACTGATGCCAACGGAGGTCATGAAGTTACACTAGTAGCCAAGAAAGACTATTTTTAGGATGCATATGGTATGAGCTAAATATAAGGCAGGACACCGGACTATCCCCATGAGGCTGTCCCACAGTGAGTGGGAGCAAACATATGGAGCAACTGAGGCGAACGCACACACACACATGCAACCATCTCCACCTACACATAATCCTTGGAGACTTTGACCTTTGAGCGTGACAACAGAAACAGGAGGAGGCTGGGGGAAGACCGGCCCATGGCTGCCTCCAGCTACGAGGACAAGCGTGGGAACGTGGATGCTCGTGTGCTTGCCTGACGTAGGTGTGGAGAAAAGCCGTGGGGCAGGAAAACAATCTAAACCTCTCCTAATCCAAGAGCATTTTTTATCTGCATTATTCAGATTACACGTCCAGAAACATCCAGACATGGGAGTGATAAAATCAAAGCTCAGAATCTGACACATCATTTTTTTCTTTTCTTTCCCCAATATTTTTAATCTTAAATTCAATGACGTCACTGTTATGATGTACAGCACGATGCAAAAGACTCCATCAGAGTACGGGTAGGATGCAAGATCGATGTCGAATGATGCGTTATCTGGCAGGTGTTTTCAGTGAGTCACCTCCTAAGTTCAATAGTGCCTCTTTAAGAAAAGAAAAAAAGGGAGAGGTGTGTCATATTAAATCAGACCTGGACTGAAAATCAGTAGCAACAGGTCTGATGGTAGGATGAATCCTCCCCAGAGCACTGTGGGATCTTCTGGACAGAGAACAGAGGGTGGAAAACATCCAAAGAAGAGCTTTGGAAAGCGCTTCAAGAAGTCTGGAGTACTATTCCTGAAGACTACGTAAAGAGTTCAGAATGAAGAATAAAGCTGTTTACATTCAGCCTCATTAGAATTATACAAACGGTTTGTGTCATACAGCAGAACTGAGGGATGACTGAAGGCTTCATACAATCATTCTTTTCATTTAGCGACGCATGAATGAACAAACATGCCTGAATACGAATGATTTTCTGTTACCATGACATCACGTCTAGTAGACATTATAATCCCTTTGCCCAATCTGTTAATCCTTTTTGGATGAAACGGCTGTTGTCAAGACAACGTAGCACAGCATCTTTCTCTCCCTCTCCTCAGCTGTGTCACTCTCCCGTTCCCTCGTTTTATCAAAGAGCATTATTGATGGATAAATAAAAAATCCTAAGAATACATTAGTTTTAAATTCACATGCAACTGTTTTCCACTGTGTGCAAAACCTTATTTGCCCATCCTTGAGTATCCCTCAGATTACTTTGCATTCACAGAGTAAAGTGACACAGAGATGCTGCTGTCACCCTGCTGTGCAAAATAAACACGCACATACCCTCCAGTACTCGCCAATCACTCTGCCTTTTCCTCGGCTTTTAACGGTTCCCGACAGAACTGCTGTATGGATGTGCTGCTGCTCACATCGCGCTGAGTCAGCAGAAAATTACCATTCAGCACAGACAGCTTCATGCCGCTACCACGCTGTGATATAATACAATGCCACCACTGTACAACCCTGCAGGAAGATGTTAAGAGGTGGGAGGAAGAGAGCGCAGTATCTGACGGTGCCGCCGACAAATTTAACACCACAACGAGCACAGCAGCGGCCACCGCTCCCGTCACAGGGTTTGCTGTAGGGCTGTAATAAAAAAGTTAGTCTGAAAACACTGCACTGAAACAGCAGAAAGGGTTTTCATACTCCTCTGGTGGCAGGTCGGAAGAAAGAGCGGCTTGTGTAATAAATAACAGTAAATTAAGCCTTGGAGAAGAGAAGCAGGGAAAGGTCTCACCATAAAGAGTACAACTGTAGCAGTAATATTCCAGGCTACGGGTGGACTCATGGCAGGTGATTTGTGAGTTTAATCAAGTTTCTATTGCTGCATAATGGAAAATAAAGCCCTTTCTATGCAATGTGCAACAACGATGCCCTTATCCATCACTTCAAAGTGAAAGCATATGTTGATTCAGTTGAATTCAATTCAAAGAGCTGCACTGCAGCTTTGTATGGTGCCTGGCAACTGGTACACAAGTGGAAGTTTAAGCACAGCTAAGAACAGCGACAAGTTTGGAAATCTCAATCTGAAGATCAAGAAATGATTGTCACATTTGTTTGATAAAAGACAACAGTGGTAGATTTCCAAACTTCTCCAGAAGCCATGTAGCGTTGATCTAGATGGTTGAAATCACGGTCATTGTGTGTGCAGGAGATGCTAACCCCCAATTTTCAATAACCAGCTCAAATCTGACAAACCTGATCATGAATAAATGAAAAATATTGCCGCCTGCTACATCCAGTCATAACCTTTGTGTCGGCACAAACGTAAAAGATTAGCAAGCCTTCAGCCGGGTCAGAGTGTGGAAGAAATTTTACTTAGTATGTTCTATATATAATATTATAATCACAACTATAATTACTTACTTTACTATATTCATTTATAAATTGTATTTACACTGATTGTTACTATATTACACTTTTTACATTGTACATTTTTATTCATCATGCTTTAATTCACTTTTAAGGTTTATTCTCTTCATATACATGCTCTGTAAAAAGTTCACTATGAGGGTAAGATGACCTTTATCTGGTCCTGTCCCAGACCCTTAGTCAGACTGGTTTTGGTGGACACACAACTATGTGAGGTTGTTTTGACGCCAGCTCTTGGAGTTGTGTGTCCAACTAGGTCTTCAGGAAGGAGGATTCTTTCTACAGAAATGTATAACTATTGTTTTTCCTCTTGCCTCCCCAGAGTCTCTCCCGACTTCATGAGAGTCGGGACGAGCACTCTCAAATACTTGCAAGTAATTCTGTATTCAATACTTCTCCTGTAATAAACCTTATATACTTTTACTCAGACATAATGCTTTCTGTTTTCTTTCAGAAAAACAGAAAATGGTAGAGGAATTACCAAGAGTCTGAAAGAAAACAGAAAGCATTATGTCTGACCCGCGCCACCCTCTGCATGCCGCGTACATGCTGCTGACATCTAGGTGCAGATACTCAGAGTCCAGATGTAGAACAAGCTGTTTGTTCCAGCCTCCATCAGAATAGTTTGTGATGACTTTTTGTCCCTTTTATACACATTATTGTTCATTTTATTGTATTTAAGAATGTTGTTTTGTTTTTGTGTGGCACGTTAGGTGGTTTGATGTTTATTTGTGGTGACCTGCTGCCTGCATAAAAAAATAGACCCTCAGGGACGATAAAGTTTAACTTGAATCTTGAAACCAAAATCAGTGTATGTGTTTGGGTCATCTCTTTATATAAGGTGGCCATTTCTACCTGCCAGTAGAGGACTTAAAGGAACTGTAGATACATCCTGCAACTATTTCCCCCCAGGGACAACTGTGCAAACAACCTCAGCAGGAATTACACCAGAGTCTCTAGTAAGCATTACTTCTAGAGGGGAAAAAGTCCATGAGCTCCACACACGTGGACAGAGTTATTGGCCAGCTGTAATTCAGACCAGTAAATGTACTCCATTGTGTCTCATATCTGTGGGATCTTGTGAATTTCAGAGCCTCTTTCAGGTTTTTTTCCCCACTCTTGTAGATCTGAATGCAACACACTGAACAAACACACAGAGTCCACTCAGATGTCGTGTTCACTACTGACTGGAATCGATACACACAATTACTGCAGACATTTACTGACTGCTGATCTTATCCTTTCCAGATCAAAAAAGAATCCAGGTAAAGTAGACTTTTATCTATTTTATTTGTTCTGTCCAGTATGAAAATAGCCTCAAATAATTTCTGAGAAAATTAAAAATAATAAAGACACTGACAAAGTGAGAGAAAACTACAAGTGGGAGGATCTCGCAACAAAGGTTCGAACCATGGTTTGAGATTCAAAGCGAAGCGTTTTCATAACTCAGATAAATTTACTCCAGTACATAATGAATAATGAAAGCAAGAACACTGCTGTGTGAATCCTAAAAGTCTACATTCTATGCTGTGGTGTGCTGGGGGAGCAGTATCAGGTCCAAGGACTTCAGCAGGATCGATAAACGGATCCATAAGGCTGACAAAATCATTGGACACAACCTGGAGACAGTCAGAGACACGAGGTCTCCGAACAAACTAGTCTCCATCATGGACAAATCCTGACATCCACTACGCAGCATACCAGAGGGACAGCAGTCATGAAGCGGCTCCTTTCAAATAAACTCTTTATATTAAACCCTCCCTGTGTGAGAGGTGATCATCATCTCTGCATTGAACACATAACAATCAATAATCATAATTGTATACAGTCTGTGTATATACAGTAGCAATTTTACTTTCTTTTATTTATTTTATTGTTTTATACTGTGTTAACAGAGTTTATTTTAATATGTTTACACATTTCTTATATATCATATCTGCTCTTTATTTTTTCTCTGACGGCTGCTGTGACAGGAAAACTACCCCTCCTTCACTCATCACCACCCAACACTCGTCTTCAGATTTTCTGTCCCCTTCCTTCTTTTACATAATGGTTTGATCCTTGTCTCCCTTGCATGTGATTGGCTGCATGAAGTGCCCATCAAACTAAAGAGCCGTCCCACAGGCTGAAGATTCAGTTTTCCCTTGCGGGAGTCGGCTCTTCTCGTTCGCTACACACACATCACTAAATCACCCACCAAAGTTACTGGAAGTTTACATTTAAACCCACCAAAATTTATTTCAATCCACATTTGTTGGCTTGGTGGGTGTTAGCTTAAAATCCTGACTGCTATCCTTCTTTAAAATCCATCTAAACGAAGTGAAAAGAATGTCTGACCAATCAAGAGCTTGAGATTCTTAAAATGAATAACAGCCACTGCTGAGCTACAGAGCTGTGAAACCATCTGGGTTGTTGAAGCCAGCAACGTAACCTGTAAGGAACCATTTATTCTGAAAGGTTTCTACAAGATTTGGAGCAACACTTGTTGCCATCATCGTGATGTTTTTTTTTATCAGGAGAAGCTTTGAATATCTCAGCAACCCAATGTAAAACAACATCCAGCTCACTTACAGGATAACTGTAATAAAGCAAGTCGACATTTCACAAAACTACATCTGCTTTTCTCCTCTGTCAGTGATATAACAGGTGATAAATGATGAACAAGGAGGAGCTGGACAGAAGGAGTTGAGAAGAAAGGTCAGAGATGGGGAGTCCGGTTACTAGAGGAAGATGGAGGAGCAGCTGCAGCAGCAGGACATCAGTGTGGTGTGGAGAAGCTTGAAAACTATCTCAGGCTTCAAAATGCCCCAGGCTGAGGGGGACCTTAATTGGGCCAACAATCCAAATCTGCATTTCAACAGGTTTGATCAAGAACCCCAGTCCACACCTGGACTACCCCCACAGCCCCACACCACTGGCTCATTCTACCATCACAGCACTCCACATCTCCTTGGACTCAGCCACCCTCCCAGCACAGAAGCTCTCTTCTTTACAGCAGCCCAGGTGAAAAAGGAGCTGAGGAGGATCAAGGCGAAAAAAGCTGCTGGACCAGATGGCATCAGCTCCAGGCTCCTTAAGTCCTGCACAGATGAACTATGTGGAGCTATAAAGCATGTCTTCAACCTGAGCCTTAAGCTGAAGGTGGTACCACAGCTCTGGAAGACCTCCTGTGTGGTACAAGTGCCAAATACATCTCCCACCAGAGAACTCAGCAGCTAAAGGCTGGTGGCTCTAACGTCCCATCTGGTGAAGACACTGGAGAGACTGATCCTGCACCACCTCTGCTCCATGGTGGGATCCTCCATGGACCCTCTGCAGTTTGCCTACCAGCCTGGCATCAGAGTAGAAGACGGGGTTATCATCCTGCTACATCGTGATCTGGCTCAGCCCGGCAGCACTGTGAGAATCATGCTTCTTGATTTCTCCAGTACCTCCAACACCATCCAGCCGGTGCTCCTGAAAGCCAAACTGGAGAGGGTTGGGGTGGACTTTCATTTGGCAGAGTGGATTCTGCGCTATCTCACTAACCAGCCCCAGTTTGAGAGCCCGAGACTGTTGTGTCTGTCCCCCAGGAGACAGTCTTGGCCCAGTTTCTCTTCACCCGCTACACTGCAGACTTCAGACACAACATGGACATCTGTGTTCGGCAGAAGTTCTTAGATGACTCTGCGATCGTCGGACTGATCACTGAGGATGACGACGTGGACTACAGAGGACTGACGCAGAACTTTTTGTACTGGTGTCAGCAAGACCACCTCCTAATCAGTGCAGAAAAAGCTAAGGACATGTGGTGGATTTTCGCAGCACCAGTTAACCGGTGAACATCCAGGGAATGGACATTGAGAGGATGGACTCTTATAAGTGCCTGGGTTTTCACATAAACAATAAACTAGACTCAGAACACAAATGGACTGTACAGGAAGGGTCAGAGCAAGCTCTATCTTCTGAGCAGATTGTGGTCTTTTGGAGCGAAGGGGCACTCCTGAAGACCTTTAATGACTCCGTGGTGGCATCAGCCATCCTGTACAGTGTGATCTGCTGGAGCAGCAGCATCACAAAGAGGGAGAGGAAGAAGCTGAACAAAGTCATCAGGAAGTCCAGCTCTGTGCTGGGCTGTTCTCTGGAGTCAGTTCAGAACGTAGGTGACAGAAAGGTCCTAGTAAAACTAATCTCCATGCTGGACCATGAATCCCATGAGTCCCACCCACTGCAGGACGCCCTGTCTGCTCTGGAGAGCAGCTTCAGTGACAGACTGATCCATCCTCGCTGTGTGAAGGAGAGATACCGCAGGTCTTTCCTCCCCGCTGCTGTCAGACTTTACAATGAACACAATGAAACTGTGTTTACATATTTACATAAATGTTAATGTACATATTTATATACCGCACATACTCACCCGGCCAGACTATATACTGTACATATTATTACTTAATGTGTGTGTGTGTGTGTGTTCTTTCTGCTATCACCTGCATGCTTCTGCTTACTGCACCTGTACTGTTGCAACAAAGCAGTTTCCCCACTGAGGGACTAATAAAGGTTTTCTTTCTTTTTTCTTCCTTCTATACTTATTACTTATTACTACAGCTGCTCGTGAACATAGTTTGCACCATTTTTACCCCTCTTTTTCTTTCCTTATCTACTTTTCATTTATTATCTTCCAGCTGCTATTATTATTATTATTATTATTATTATCTGTGTGCAAATTGGTTGTTTATACCTTGCACAAAGGGGGTGCAGTATCAGAAAACATATAATGATAAAACATCTCACCGTCATTGTCATGGGCTGCACGGTGGTGTGGTGGTTAGCACCGCAGCCTCACAGCAAGAAGCTCGCTGGTTAGAGCCTCTGCTCGGGGGAGGTTTGAACCTGGGGGGTGGTGGCCTTTCTGTGTGGAGTCTGCATGTTCTCCCCGTGTTTGCGGGGGTTCTCTGGCTTCCTCCCACCGTACAAAGACATGCATGCTAAGTGAATTGTGTGTGAATGGTTGTTTGTCCCTGTGATGGACTGGTGACCTGTCCAGGGTGGATCCTGCCTGTCACCAGTTAGAAAGCGGGGAAAGGCTCCAGCTTACCCATAATGGATAACGAATGAATAATCAATGTCTTGACATTGAGAATGTGACAAATAAAACATGAAACTTTAAAAGAAAACATTTGTACCTGCTGCGGGTTTGAATATACTTTTATTTTCTTTTTAAAATAATGCACAAATTTATTAGAAATTGAGTAGCAGATGAAAAAAAAGACGTTCGCCATGCTACCCATCTTCTTTTCAATTTGACTGCAGTATAATGTGTTAGATCTAATAACAAGGAGCATCAGATATATGATGACTTTATTTCACTTCAGTGGTCATTTTTTTTTTAGAACAGTCATGGATTTTTGGGCTAATGTGGTGCTTACATGCATACTAAAGAGACCATGTCGTTTGCGTTGGTGTGTGCATGTTTAAGTGTGTACCTGCAGCACAATCGGGAGCTGCTCAGGAGGGTTTCTGTTCTCCACACCCATAGTCAGCCACACCTGGAAAGCCGTCAGCTGCTCTGCAAAGAATGGACTGTGCTGTGGATGCAAACACAGATGAAATAAGGGACGTGTTGAAGAATTTATTGTGCTTATTTATTTTCTCTTACACACACTGTGAGCCACTCTGCATCATTTCATAAAAGGCCTGACATAATGAGCTCAGAAGTGACACTGCACTGCAGTAACAACATAAATCCTGATCCATCATGATCACCTTCTCCCTCTCTGCTGCCATGGCAGCCTGCCTGATTGATTGGCTGCTGGCTGCACGCCGCTGGATCACGCAGCGCTGCATACACCGGTGATGGATGTAGAGAGGGGAAACATCAACGTTTTCCAGCATGATGGATAGATTAATTTATGCATAATAAAAGCTTAACAAACCTGTACCATACACTCACTTATTCACTCACATAAGATGTAGAGCATGCTGGGTAGGGGCCTTACCGAAAGCACAGCATCTGTGCTACAAACACAAGTAATGAAAGGAACTACTCACTCTCAATACAGTAGCTGGAAGTATTAACTGAATTGCAACTTAAAGTAGTATAGTAAGATTTTAACAAATGATAAAAAAAATGTGATTAAAAGATAAGAAACAATTAATTGGGGGGCTATTGTTTGAAATTTTAGATTGAAAAAAATATAAAATAAATAAAGTAGAATTTTGTTTTTCAGTTTATTTAAATTTTTTAAATCCTATTAATTAGGGACCATGTACAATTTTAAACGTAAATGTTAACCTTAGACTAATTTACATCTGCAGTCCTTTGGCAGGGCACAAAAAAAAAAATCCCCACAAAAGTGTCATATATTTTTAAATATGCCCTTTGGTGAAATCCTGCATATTAAGCAGTGTTTCTTTTTATTTTATATGCTTTGTCTCTGTCAAATACAAAAAAACATAAATAAAAATAAAAAGAACTAAATAAAATTTAAGTTTGGACAGATATTTAGGTCAACTCGTCTTTGAGTTGAAACATGTTAAGCTGAAAATATCTCATAATTCAGTGGAAGGAATCAGTTTCGTTCCTACTCCAACACACCTGATTCTGATTAATTTAATTCATCACCAAGTTCTTTGCAAGCCTGTTAACGAGCCATTCATCTCATTCAGGTGTGTTAAAGAGGGGTTACCGCCTCTAAAACATGAAGGGCAGTGGGTCCTAAGGACCAGGACTGAGAAACACAGCGACAAGTTAATAACGGATAATGCCTCTTAATGATAAAAAGGGTCAATTTGACTGGGTCTGGAGTTAAATAAGAATGGAGAAGATGCCTATAACGTGAGGCAAAGAAGACTTGTATTATGTATTGTGTTGAATGTTGTTTAAAAAAAAAGTGTATATATATATA
>JBAFTA010000005.1:32253643-32266328 GCA_036919975.1 Melanotaenia parkinsoni | reverse complement strand
TAGACCCTCCATCGCGGTAAGGAAAAACTCGAAAACCCATCTTTGGGAAAAATGAGAAACCTTAGGGAGACCCACAGCATGACTTACACAGCATGAAGCTGAAGGCGCCTCTGTGTAAGACGGGGGCAGCAACATTATTCACATTGTCTGGTTTTTACGTTTTTAAAGAGAGGAAACTGAATAAAAACGGCTGTTTCTGGTTTGACTTTGACTCTCCACTTTTATAAGGATGCGGCCCAGCTCTACAGAGCAGAGGTGAGATGGGTTTAGTGCCATTTTTCTTTTATGAGCTCTGAGACTATCCATTATTTAACAGCGGTGGACATCAGCTGACTCAACATTTATCCTTCTGTACAACACGATGGACATGCAATGAACCAAAACAGCAATTTCAGCCTCAGGGGTCCCTCAGTCTCTTTAAAATGATTAAAAAGCTCTTCTTCAGCCACGTTCAGGCCTGCTGAAATATCAAGACTGACAGGTACGTATGCCATTTATGTGATTATAAAGTGAAGATAATTACTTATGACACACCATTAATGGATTTATAGAATTATAGTATTTGAATTTAATATTGCCTTTGGACTAAAGTTTAACCATGTTAAAAAAAAAAACTTAGTGTCAGAAAATATAAATAAATCTTGAATTTGAGGCAGCAACACACATGAAAAACATTAAAAGACAGAAACAGAAAATATGAATAAAAACAAACATTTACTGTTCTGGAAGATTCTCCAACCAGCAGGTTAACTGTGACAGCTGAGGGTGTCAGCCATGATTATAAAGAATCCACCACGTTTAGTTCTTCCAAGCAAGGGCAGGCTGTGGCTCACCCCAAACGCCATCAGAAAATAATCAGAAACTTTAAAAGATATTTCTTAATTGTATTCTTTCACCATGTATGGAGCAAAGACTCTTGTCCCCCACAAACAACCATTTTCATCCCCAAGTCCACCACTGAATTTAGAAATACAACCTGAAACTGGATTATATGAGGAGGAACAGGCATATCAAATTTTCTCTGGACATCAGCTCATTACCGATGGACAGTGGACATGTGTTCTGTGGTCGGATGAGTCCATGTTTCAGTGATTTAGAAAAAATAAAATAAAAAATCTGCTTCTACTCTACATACCAAAGATAACAACACCCATGGATTGCTTCATCTGTATGAAGGTACAATATGCCAGAGACAGATGCCACCATTAAGATGATGTTTTTTTTACAGGAAGTCTGTGGTTATTTCAGCAGGATGATGCCGGACGTTGCACGTCGTCAGACAGTAAATGTCTGCAGCATCATGAAGAGGAGAATCAGATTGTTGAGCTAATGAAATCTTGCATTCAGGGAGAATGGAGAGTTTCCTCTGAAAAACTGAAACAATCAGTATCCTGAGTTCACAAGGTATTAAAAGGTATTTTTTAAAGGAAATAAGATGTAACATAACACTAATCTTAGTTAAATGTGACTGTTTTGCTGCCTCAATTTTTAAATGAGCAAATAAAAGAAAAAAGTTCTTTTTCAGTGATTCTACACTGAGTGGATTTTGCAGCTTCAAAGCCAAAATAGTGTTTTTTTCCTAAAAATCTTTTACAGTAACATTTTTAATTTGAAATTTCACTTTGAAGTACTTCTTTATTTGGTTGACACCAAAACTTATACTTCTTTTATGTTTGAGTTCTTTATTTTACATGCGGGCTAAGAGCAGAGTCAGATCAGGTAAAAATCGGTTCCGTCTCTTATGAAACCGGCATGATGCTTGTGGGCTGGAAAAGTCTCCCATCAGGGATCAGGTAATACATCACTGAGCCACAGAATGAGTCTGGTGGGACAAGTGATGAAAGACGGAGAGCCCCGATGTCGTCAAACCACACCAACTCATGTTGGTGGTTTAGGAAGAAAGAAGATCAGGAACAAAGGAAAGACAAATAAGAAAGGGGTTTGTTTCTTCAAAGGTGCCTTTAACTTCTCTTGTGGTTTCCCATCCTGCCTTTGGGAGTCGTACCGCAGAAGATGTACTGTACTACAGCATTTCCTGTATTTTACCCGTCAACTGGAGATGGTTTTTGGAAGATAAAAAGAAACAGAAACGCTGTTTATAAACCAAAAGATTAGAAAAAACCTGGAAACAAGAGAAAACACTTTGTCTAGAAAAGTTAAGATAATAAAAAGTAAAAAAATAAATAAAAAAATGTTTGTATTTAGGATCTCTTCTTGCAGAAATATGGTACACAAATCAGTAATGACCAAATAAACTAACTACAGATGCAGCTTAATAATCTTTGGCCTAATTACACAACAGAAGGTAAATGTATTGTGGTTTCTGGAATATGATATGAATCGTGACAAAATACATGAACACTAAAAGAGTCACGTCGTTTCTCTGGAGAACAACTTTAAATGACTAAGTCTTACATAATAGTCTTGTGCAACATGACAAGCTGATAAAGACAGTTCCTCATAGAAGCTTCTAGAAAACTGTGTATTAAATTCTTCATCATTTACTGTTAAAGAGCATTAAACATCACAGCACATCAGCTGCTTCGTACTCATGGCCTCCACTTATTAATTATTTCTTCATCCCTCTTTTGGCATTGATTAAACTAATAAAACTCAAGAAAAAGACAAAAGTTTATTACATATTTAAAGAAAATAACCTCTGTATGTCTTAAAACAAACTATATCCAACTCTATGCTTTTGCCTCATTTAGCACTTAGATACTTATGAATATGCAAATAAGCCCTCTTCTTCTTCATGGGTCAAGATCACCAGCAGCAGGAGATGATTCCCATGATTAATTATTCCCAGATCAGCAATACCCAGAATACAGTAAGGGCTGTGTTTTATTGAATTAACACTGTAGAAAACCTCCCTCCACCTCTGCTTTGTTAGACTCTAATGTGTTACCTGTGTGCACATGTATTTTTGTTTTGTTTTCCAGCTCAGTCTTAAAGTCTTTACTGTTGTTTTGCTGCCAGAAAATGCAAAAAATCAATCGTATTTGACTTCTTTCTTAAATTTACAATGCAAGTCTGTAACGTGTTTGCAAGTCTCTGTACGCATCATATCAATGAACCCATCACTGTTAACCACACTATAATCTAATAGCTTTGTACAAAAAAAAATCAAGTAGCAGATGCTGCAATGACCTTTGGCCTCTTCAAGTTACCTGTTAGCTGCTGTTTGAAAATATCTTTATCTTGTGTGTTGTTGCTTGTGTGCTAGCCGAATTAGCATCCAGGATTCACCATGACGTCTCATCAGATGACTGGTGTCCTACTTCTGGACTTCCACAGACCTTTATCTAAATTTTCTTCCATTGTTAGATGTGTTAAATTCTAGATAAGGCATTTGTGTCCAGCTTGCAAGAAATGATGATGAAGGTATACGCAGCTTATACTTGAACGGGGCATCAGGTGAGCAAAGTGGCTGATTTAGGACTTAAAGTAAAACTATATGAGTTTCTAACCTTAACGGTTTTTGATGACGGGTTTTGATGGCACACTGACATATTATGTACATTCATGGAGCTGTTGTTGCCTTGCAGCGTCCTGAGGCATCACGTGACAGCTACGTTTTGTTTCACAGCACCGCCTCAACAAGTCAGCAACAGCATATCAACATACTGGCTGTTTTCGTCATGCGTCATGGTTGATTCAGCAAAGAAACCCAAGAGGACTTTATGAGGAAGAGAGGACAAGAAACATAAAAACGTGGCAGAGCAAGAGATGACTGTCACCATCAGACTGACTTTTACTGGCGGAAGAGAGCTCAGATAAGAGACAGGACGAAAAATGAATTAATATGAAAATCTTCCAAAGTTCAGTAGCATGCATCTAAAAACTTGTGGAGACTCCAGTCAGTCCCCCGCCATCCGGACACATCAGCGCAGTGATGGTGCAGACCCACTCTGACATTTACTCTCACATAGCTTAAATTACCTCTGTGCAGGATCGACAGCAAAACCAATATCACACATATTTTAACTAGAATGGGGCCATCAACTGGTAAGGCACTTCTTATTTGACCCATGGGTTTGCAGACTGATGTAATTTCATCTTCTGCACTAAAATCGAGCTCTGGTTTATATGATTTCATCTCCATCCAACTGTAAAGGAATTCATACTACAAAGAGCCAGTAAAAAGTCATACTGGACAGGAAAGAAGAAATGCCATCATTGTTTGCTGAAGTCTGACAGTCTACAAAGACACAGAAAACAGTTTGAGTATACACAATGTGATGATAAGCAGTTAAGCTCTCTGTATCCCTGTGCAAACCCTCAGCTAAAAACTAATTAAAGTCTACTGGAAGTTATATAAGCAGGCAGTGTATGGGTTGGTTTGCATAGGTGCATTCATTCCCAAACTTTCTCTGGTGCTCTGTGGCAACTGATGTCATAGTCTGAGCATGTGAAAGCAAATAATTTTTTATTTGTAGCAAATACTGTGCAACTAAATGACAAATTAAGACTGAAGAGACAGACTTCATCTTTACTTCCACCAGGCGCTCTTCATCAAGATGAACTTTTTCCTTCTAAATTATTCATAGCTTCAAAAAATCAAGTCAACCAACTTAGTTTATAGCTGTCATTTTACCCTTCCTCACATGCCCCAGCATGGCTCTATGAAACTACTAAAACTCTGGATATGACATCCATATTGAGTGCAGATATCAATCTGAGAGTGAGTGCCTGAAAGCATGAGATGTTCCACGCTCTGCCACCTGACACCTGCAGGTTTATTCAGCAAAAGTGAAGCTTTAAATCTGCCAAACTTCTGCCACTTTGACTATGAGAGGGGGAAACAAAGGCAGGGAATTATTCCTGCAGGATGGAAAATAACAGTGCCAGTGGCAGTAAGACGGAGAGAGACAGGGAGGGGAAACTGGATAATGATCTCTCTAGACTGTGTCCTGCTGAGAGACAGAGACAGGGAGGGAATGGCTGTGAAGTGCCACTTACTTCTCAATGAGGTCTAACGTCACCCCCGGCACCAACTTAGCGCTCTTCTGCATACAAAACCTGGAAAAAAAGAAAAAAATGTTACTGATAAAGGTTGGAGGGAAAACAAGAAGAGCTCAAGTACTACATGACGCAATAAAAACGCTCGGCCTGTACAGTATAAACTTTATGACCTGCAGGAGAGACAATCAATAGATAAAACACCCAAATGAAAAACGAGAGCTGCAAAGATTACAACTACTGAGCAGCGAACAGTACGAGTGTATTTTGGCTGAGTTATAGTCGGGGGAGGGGGGTATGGCTGTTAGAAACACAGACTCATATTTTAGACGTCTGCCATGAGGGCTACTGTTTACTATGCGTGGCCAGCTGTAAGTCACAGCAGGCCGGCGTTCATCTTGACAGACGCACGGATCAGTGCTGGAGCTCACTGTGGGTCATCACACACCTGGCTGAGAGCAGGTGTGTGTGTACGTATTACACACAGATCAGCTGCAGGGATGAAGGGCGGTGATGGACATCACAAACAAATTATTAAGCTCTTTAACATAACAATGACTTGCCTTGAATATTTCATTCAGTTATTTGTTCTTTTTTACAAAAAATTCAAAGCAAAGTTTTTATAATACGAAAACAAAACCTGATCGAGCTCAGAGCAGGATAAGACAGCCTCTAGGTAACGTAACCAGATGCACGGATCACTTTCAGTGTTGGATTTCTAGCTGTCTGGTAAATGAAAAAGTCCGGGGTTCTTGTATATTTGACATTTTTAGATTTCCCTGTTGACCTCTCCTATCTCAGGCAGGCAGGGCCCGGGGCGTGGATTAGGTCCGCCCGGAGTTCCTTAAGCACCCCCAAACCTGAGACCATGGTCCTCAGCCAGAAAAGGGTGGAGTATTTTCTTTGGGTCGGGAATGAGGTCCTGCCCAAAGTGGAGGAGTTCACGTATCTCGGGGTCTTGTTCACGAGTGAGGGAAGGATGGAGCGGGAGATCGACAGGCGGATTGGTGTGCCGTCTGCAGTGATGCGGACTCTGCATCGGTCTGTCGTGGTGAAGAAGGAGGTGAGTTAAAAGGCAAAGCTCTCGATTTAACGGCTGATCTATGTTCCTACTCTCATCTATGGTCACGAGCTGTGGGTAGTGACCAAAAGAACGAGATCTGGAAGTGTTCAAAATGAGTTTTCTCCACAGGGTGTCCGGGATCTCCTTTAGAGATAAGGTGGGAAGCTCGGTGATCCGGGAGGGTCTCAGAGTAGAGTCGCTGCTCCTCCACATCGAGAGGAGCCAGATGAGGTGGCTCGATTATTTGGTCAGGATGCCTCCTGGACGCCTCCCTGGTGAGGTGTTCCAGGCACGACCCAGGAAATGCTGGGGGGACTACATCTCTCGGCTGGTCTGGAAACACCTGGGGACCCCTCCGGACGAGCTGGCAAATGTGGCCAGGGAGAGGCAAGTCTGGACTTGCCTGCTTAGGCAGCTGCCCTCGCAAACCAACGGCAGATAAGCGGCAGAAAAGGAAAGGATGGATATATAATTAAAACAAAATATAAAGGAATATATTTTAATTTTCTTGTGATGTGTTCTCCTGGTTTCCTCATAGCATCCACATCCTCCATTATGAATGCAACCACAAAGGTTTAGGTGACATTAAGCTGACTCTGACCAACCCTCTGCCACTCAGTGTTGGGGCTTAACTGTCTGCCAGCCAAGTAACATTTTTTTCTCTAGTGCTTTGTGATAAAAATCCCAAAGTGCTTTACAATAAAATCCATAAACACAGAAAAAAAGAGCATAAAATGACAACAAATTTAAAGAAATAACATCTATAAAAGGATGTACATCAACAATAGTGGCTTGACTATGAGCAATTTTAAATAAATATGTCTTCAGCTAAGATTTAAAGCTGTTTACATTGTCTGCAAACAAACAAACTTTAGAATTAAATAAAAGAACTTAAATAAAGACAGAAAAAGCTAGACTAAAATAAGATCAAATGTAAGAAATAATAGATAAAAGACTAATTTAAATAGAATTTAAATAAATCTATCTTGTGAAAAAACAACTTTCCGTTCTCTTCTAAAAAGATCTGCGATCATATAGTGAGAACTGATAATGGCTTTAGATTTAGACAACAGAAAGTTAAGCAGTTACAGACAACTGCACCTTTCCTTCATGGAGAAGCTGTACCTCAGCTAAGCTGTAAAAACAAAAACAAAAAGCTAAAGAAGATTTAGCATAAAGCATTGTCTTTCCTAAAAAAGAAATTTAGAAATTCATGCCGTGTTATTGCACTTTGAGTGCCTGCCCCAAACGTTTTAAAACATGTTTATGTTCATCTAAGAAATCAGAAATAAAACAAATTTGATTTCTATATGATGTAATTTTGGTATATATCACACAGTGAATTTACGTTTACGTGACGACGATGGTAAGTTCACTTGATCAGGGCTATTCAGTTCGTTCCTACGAGGGCTGCAGTCCTGCAGGTTTTCAATGTGTTCCTGCTCCAACAAACCTGACTCAGATTAATGAGTCACGGTGCAGACCTTCATATGCTGTTGGATCCATTTAGTTTGAGTCAGATGTGCTGGAGAAGGGAAACATCAAAAACCGGCAGGACTGCAATCCTTGTAGGATCGAAGTACCTGATCTAGAGAGAAGGTCAATTTCAACGCAAGCTGGAAGCTACCAAACCAATAAGCTAGCACAGTTAGGAAGAGGGAGCATCATCTGATCTTTGAAAAGGCGTCAACATGACGGAAAGTTATAAAATTATTCTCACTGTGGGAACTATCTGAGACAAGAATCTATTTTTTAAAATAAAAACATAAGAACCAGCTTAAGTAAACGGAATAATTTGATACAGTCAGAATGAATTTCCTAAGTCAAAGCTGCATCTCTCTTTGTGCATTCATCAGACAGCTCTCACATTCAGCCAGACTATCCATCTATGATTTGTGATTGAGATTAACAATTCTGTTTTCTCCCCAGCATCTGAAGCCGTCATCCTGCTTGCAAGAAAATTTAAATTCCAATTCGACAGAGGTTTGGTATGGATAGGGAATTTGTACCCAACGCCTGATCCAGCCGGTAAGGCTGCGACAGAGGCTGCAGCACTTGCATTCCTTCTGCTGCTGGAGAATAATGAGATCCCACATGACAGCAGTGTGACTTACCGTCTCTTTAAAGATCAGCATGGGCCTTAAGTGTGTTTGACATTTGTGAAACCAAGAGAAGGAGGGATGTGACCAGGATGACTTGTTCTGAAGTCTCCATGATCAGCTGCTTAATCATTTCAACACTGTTTCCTCTGCACATGATATAATCCAAGATTTCTCTGCTTTTACTCTCACAGATGAATCCCAGATTAATGATTTTGTTTATGCTTTTGTTTGTTTGTTTAAAAAAGGGAATGAGCGAATCTCCAGACACAAACAAGAGATGATAAAGTGGGAATGAAGTCTGGAAAAAATATTTGAACCAAAGCAAACAGAGCAAAGACGTAGCGGGGTGTTGCATCAGGGAATGTGTGTTTACACCAAACCCCTGTGCAGGGAGATGAAGAAGAACCCACTGGAGCATTAGAGAGCAGAGAGAGGAGAAAACAAGAAGAAGAAATTGAGACTGGAGGTCAGAAGCACTTGGTGGCATTTGCACATTAGTGTCTTTAATAATTTTGCTCTGCATGCGGGCTTTATGCTGAACTATGTTTGTGCTCTCAAATGATCAAAAGCAGATTTCAACATTCTGGACACGACGAAGATCAGATCAAAGTCTTCTTACAGTGCTCATAATAAAAGAAGTCAAATAAAAATCCCTTTGGCATGTTTGTCTTCAGTAATATCAAAACTATGAATGCAATTCATTAAAATATGTTTACTGTTTAATAATGAGACAGGGATTAAAAGCAAATACACAAAAGCTTAATTAAGTGTGTATCAATACTGTAACAAGATGTAAATGATGCATGGATTGAATGTTAGCATTATCAAGTTAAATAAATTACATTTCATCATTTCAGAAGTGCTGTAGTCCACGTTGTCTTTTCTCTGATGGGTCATAAATTGAGTGGAAGTGGATCAGTGGTCAGAGAGGGAAGCAGTGTTTTCCTTACATTGGCGGGCTGCCACGGCTGAGTCAAGCTTTTTCACATGGACGTCAAAATTTCTGAACTTAACCTACATTCCACTACAGATATTGATGATGAAGATACTCTCCGTGTTTTTCCCTTTCGACTGCAGTTCTGATTTGAAACACTAGGTGTCAATGCTACTTATTTTGCCTTTAAACAATGTAGGCTATCATCTACGAACCATCATTTATTAACTGAACACTCACTGGTTGCAGTTTCAGATGAGCCTGTTAAAGTATTTTTTGAAAAAGCGAAAGGCAACTGAGGAAGAGAGCTCTGGTCAGATAACAGAATTAATGCTAGAAAGTTTCTGCAAGATTCCTGAACGATGACAAATAATGTAAAACTAGCGTTTTACAGACTCCAACAGATGTGAAATGAATGCAATTTGTACGTGACTATTTGATTAAATAAGGTTTGACAGGCAGGAGTAGCCCAAGGGTTAGGTGCAGAACAGCGTGGCACAGGGGAGGTAGAGCAGTGGTTCTCAAACTGGGGGTTGTGAGATAACTTCAGGGGGTTGCCAGATCACTTTGAAAAATATATAGCCTCCATTTATCAAATACATTTGGAATTTTTACCAGGGCTGTCAAAATTAAATCATTAATGAAGAGATACATATTTGAAATTTGCACATTTTTAACACATTAACACATACCATATTAAAATCTGAATTTGACATTTTCTCTGCAAGAGAAGCTGCTTTGGGGGCATGTAGGTGTCTTGTCACAGTAGTGATTCACCAATAATCACTTTATCCTCCTTATTGATGAAGATTTTGACAGTGTACCAGCCTTACATTTAGAGGATGGCTGCAGGATGACCCATTTGATATAACAATTAATTACTAAGTTGAAATGTGGGGGTGGGGTTCACCAACAGCAACGTATGTTTTCTTGGGGTTCGGGGCTCAAAAGGTTGGAGAACCAGTGAGGTAGAGGAACAGGGGAGGTGAGTGGTGAATCATAATTTGTTGTTATTTATAGTTCCTGTTTGTTCTGTGTTGATTGAAAAAAAAACATTGGCATCAGTTACAGTAAGAGTGACATTCAGAAGTGGTTGTGGTATGATTGATGTGTGTTAATAAAACCAGTGGTATTCGTTACTCTCCAGTTAGACCATTGAAACCACCACAGCTACAAAATTTTGAAGACGAAGCACTAGGAAGTTTCTCCAAAAACTTGGCTGGGAAACATTTCATATCTGTAAGAAGCTGCTCAGCTGATGATTTGAGTTGCTTGAACACCAGCAGCCTACAAACAGAAATGGTTTGTATGGTCAGTTCGCTGAACACTCACAGCTCAACTCACCCATTTAACTGGGTTAAAGTCCTGGTTGTGGTACAGAAGCACAGGATGCGTCTTTTTAAATTGCCAGTGTTGAGCCTTTTCCTGCTGACCTGCTGCATCACAGACAAAATGGCTGGTAAAACTTAACAGTGTGAAGTCTGTGTCGGGTCACCATGTTAGAAAGTCTCGGTTGTTACCGGCCTGTTGCTAGCTAATTGTTTTAAGCTACATTTTAAAAGGAAACGTTTATCTAAATACCCTGTTTTAATAAACCTGGTTTAAAGCTGAGCAGAGGAACAAAATGTTTAAAAAAAGGACCTCAGTCCTGGTATGTGACAGACAGAGAAGCTAAGCTCCAGACCAAAGACTGAAGACAGAGATGCTTTACAAATGTCAGCATAACTGAGATGCTTTAATGGAGCAGTGTGGATGAGTGCAGGTAGGCCCTGCTGGGAGGCTGCAGCAGAGTCTCTCTCCACAATAAAAACCTGAGAAAGTCTGGGAAGGTCTGCCAATGTCTCTGTGCTTAAAAAGGTTTCAATCCATGACATAACTTTATATTTACAGTAACACAGTCACTATTTCAGCTGCAGTAGCAGCCTTTTTCTCCTACTTTTCTTCTTTAAAAACAGTGATTAAGCTGAAAAAAGACTGTTATTACAGATTATTAACTTTAAGTTGTACTATCATCTTATAATGTCACCCGAATCAAATTAACCTCTAACCAATTAATTAAGTAAAAATTTATTTATACCTTTCAAGATATTCAATCACAAAGTACTTCACAGAAGTCAACAACACCAAAAACAAAAGAGTAAAAAGCAGATTTAAAAGATGCGTTTTTAACTGGCTTTTAAAAGCAATCACAGACCCCGAAAGAAGGGAGGCTCTAAATGAACTTTTTCGGTCACCACCAGTTAATTTTTATAGTTAAAGGCCAATCAGAATTTCTACTAGCCAAATTCTTTCCTCCAGGAAAATAATCCAGATTATAAGGGCATCTGAATGAATTCAATCATACGTTTCTTTAAATTGTTTTTATTGATGTGTATTTTCCATGAAGAGGCTGAACAGTGATAAAATTCTCTCAACGCTCTTTTCCACATGGAAGAACTTACTAACCAGTTACTAACCAGCCTAGCTGTTTTCATCGTGGGAACACCATATCTCTGCCTTTCTGTTTCAGCTTTGTTCAGCTACACTTTTTTCAGGCGGTAGCGCCACACAAACCAAAATAAGCATGCAGCCAATGGATGTATGACACAGTACGTCCCTGAATATTTTAATCCACCGGGGGTTGGACAGAGTTCAGAGTTCACCTCAGAAGTCCGACATCAGTATCAGACAAGAACAAACGTGGCAGAAGTGGGGAGATCATCATAATGTTCATTCTCAGAAAGACGTAAAAGGAGCCAGAGCAGTAGACAGCGGTCTTCTGTGTGGCCATTAAACACATTGCAGCGACTTCTTCATCTCTTGTTTCTTTCGCGGGTTGCAGGTCAGCTATACTGCTCGACTCTGCCCCTGTGGTTTCTGATGATACTGCTCTATTTGCTCTGTCAGGGTGTGGATCCGCAAGGACCCCGAAAACAGGCCAAATTATGCATGTAAATGATGCAGAAGACGGACAACATATCTGTCTTTACGTAGAGCATAAATGGGCTTCCTAAAAACACAAACGTGAACACACCAATATTAGCTTCTCTGCACTGGCTCCCAGGATTATAATTTTCAGGGTTCTCACGGTCTTATCTTTCTAACCCGTTAACTTTACCCAGTCCTTCCAGAGCTCCGAGATCTGCTGATCAGATGGTTCTGGTTGTCTCAGGGTGCAGGCTGAAACACTGGGGTGACAAAGCTCTTTCTGTGGAACTGCCTCCACATCAGGACCTCACCAACGGTAAACATTTTAAAACTCATTTTTATTCCTTGGTTTTTAACTCAGACTGCGCTGTTTTCTGGTATTTGTCTGCATCTGTTTTGTTTTTTTTTTCCCAGTAGTTTTAAGTGGTGCGACACTGTTGTCGTCCTCTGTTGTTTTAAATGCAAGTATAAATAAACTTAACTTCAAGAAGTCTTATTTCCATGCATTGCTTTTTGTTTTATAACATTTTAATCAAAATTTTTAAGCGATCAACTAAACACAGAACCACAAAAAATATATCAAATAAATAAAGTATGGACATTATGACTATTTAAAGGTAACGTATCATGCTTTTAAATAATTCCTTTTCACAAATAAATCATTAATTTATGGTTTATATAAAGTAAAACTGCAATCCTTTGGTGTGAAATCGTTGT
>JBAFTA010000005.1:32241817-32253543 GCA_036919975.1 Melanotaenia parkinsoni | reverse complement strand
ACCGCTTGGAAAAGACAAAAACAGGTATTTAAGGGCTTAAAAAAGTGGATTTTGCATGATACGTTCCCTTTAAATAACATGATGGATATTTTCATTTAACAAATAAAATATCACTGAAATGCAGCCGGATGTTGCTTATTTTTGATTTAACCTCATTTCTTTTGTTTTCCCAATATGTCTTTTTTAAATACGACTACCTGTCTCTCTCTGTCGCTCCATGAACCTGGTCTTTGGAGCATCAGCCACCCTTCCTTCTTTAACTTAATGGTATGATCCAGGTCTTCCTAGCATGTGATTGGCCACATGATTGGACATTCTCCCTGAAAACATCTGCTAAACCAAAGAAAGGGTCAAGGACTTTAGGAAACGCACTGGGAGGGGTCAACCCCCAATTACTAAACGGGAGATCAGAAGTGGCGAGGGTCGCCTCTTTCTAGTTCCATAAATAAGGTAAATAAATTAAAATAAATACTGATAGGGCTGGGATATACTTGCTGGGTGCACCATCGAGTGAGCCCTGATTGGCTCCATCTTGGATGCAAGTGTACATGTCAGTGTTACATTTGTGTACATACTTGCTGCAAACGACGGAAGGACGATGCGGCCAGCGTGAGTGATATTGGAGGTCACTGCTAGGGGCAGTACTCAACACTTGGACCATGAAATAATGAAAAGATCAATCTACTGGTCACGTTGCATTTCTGGACCATCAAAGAACCTTCAATTTGTTTGTTTAGGCACAAATGTTCATCAACAAGGGAGAAAAAAATCATACAAATGGCAGTAGTTGCAGGTGGCAGTTGCAGACAGGATGGTCTTAAAAACTATCCACCATTGCGTTTACGTTATATCTGACATGTTCACACTCTTGCTCGTATGAGCGCTTACAGAAATCAAGTCAATATTGCAACTCGTACAAGCGACATGTTAACTCGCGTCAATGTAAGTGGTCTACGTGTCAAACAAATGCTAGGAATGTGGTGCAGCCATGATTCGTACACGGATGCGTCGCTAATAGGAAGTATGTTCCAGCCCTTATAGGGCTTGGATATACTAAATAGGGCTGATGTGGTTTAGTTTTAACTGAATGAAAATAAATTGGCTTGAATTTCTTATGTCTGTAAAGCGCACTGACATGACTTTCTTATGAATCGGCGCTATACCAATAAAGCTGAACTGAATCAAATTGAATTTCACTACTAAATGGAGGGTTTTTACAAGTCCTGTTGACACCAAGACATTTCAACAGACCCCAGTCAGCTCTTACGGAAAAGAGCAAGAGATTCATCACAACCATAAGATTTCACCATTTCTGGACTATGAATGACAAGATTTTACGACCATCCGTCTGCTAACTGTTGCATCCATGCTTCAGCACCAGCATTGCTAAGAATAAAAATAGTCTTTGGAAGTTTTGTGGGAAATATTGTGGGAAATATTGGTCAAAATGTGTGGTGGATGGTAATGCAATAGCAAGAAAAAAAAAAAACACACACACACACACAAAAAGTTGGATTTAGATGAAAGACCTAATAAATGGATGACTTACAGTCATCCACATGGCTGCTGTTCTGAGCTGAAATGACAACTAGAGCCAACAAATGAACATTCCTGCACAGCACAAACATGAGCAGAGTGAAGAACAGAAGGGCTCCGGGTCAGAGATGAAGAGGAAATTGAGAGATTATTACCCACTAAGAGAAAAGGTGACCAAACTGAAATTGGACCGGTGGACAGGAGTGAGCAAATGTGTAGGCGTCGAGTGGAGAACAGGGGAAGTGGGTTCGTACATATTGAACTTTGAGGAGGGAAATTAAGCGGATTTTATGTGATGAAACTACAAAAGTGCTCTCAGGGTGGGTGGTGGAAGAGTGGGAGGAACAGAGCACCTCCTCTGTTCCCTGCTGGGCCGGTTGCCTTTTACAGCTCATTACTCCTTCAGTCAGCCTGCCATCCCAAAGCACCGTCTCCATCAAGGCTCTAAGTACCGCCATGACACTTCCAGGTTTTTATTATTATTTTTTTTATTTAAGTGTAACATAAACATAACTCAAATAAAAAAAATAATCAAATTGATCAAATTAAAAATAACTCAAATTATTTGTGTGTTTAATACTTGTTTGTAAATGTATTCTGTTTTTCTCTTCTTTATCTTTAAAACTTTCTGTGATGTCTTCAGCTGCATTTAGAACATTTTAATGGGGCCGTCACAATTCAATTAGCATCTAACTGCTTTTTTTTAATTAATTAGAGCCTTAAAATGAAAATAAAGATGTATTTTTTTTGTCTGTCCTTCCACCCAGGACAGCAGCCGCAACAAAAAACACGAAAAAGAAGAAGAAGAAGAAGAAGAATATTGTTCAGATGGTGGCTAAGAAGAATGAATGAGAAAGGATGCTGGGGTTTTTTTGTACGTTTGAGAAACACCTGTATTTGACAAACAGATTCATACTGTTTGTCATGTAAGAACGGTAAACATCACATGAACTGGGAAGAAGAATAACAAAAGTCTAAAGCAGCCTTTCCCAAAATAGGTCTAGGGTGGCCAGATTATTGTAAACTAAAAATCATAGTTTATATTTATTAAATAAACTTGGAATTTCATGCAAAGAGAAAGAGATTAATCTGTGAAATGACTGCATTAACTTCAACAACATATGTTGTCTTTGGGGGTCGTAGCTCAAAAAGTTTTTTTTAACCAGAGACGGTAAATTTGCCCCAAAGCTTTTATTTCTAATTCCTTGAATGTTTTGGCTGCATTGACTCAAATCCTGAGGGAAAATAGAAAGAAAAAATACAGTTCGATGTAAAGTTTTGGATAAGAAAAATCAGCAGTTAGGACTGTCCTCTTCCTGCTAAAGACAAATCCAGCCATAAACCCGAAGACATTCCTGCGGTGGCATTTCTGTGGGTGTCAGAGCAGAAGAGAATTGTACTTTTATTAATGGTGTCAAGGGAATCTGGAAGGACCTGCAGAGTTCTTGACTGTTCAAACAGAAGTGGAAAACCTGAAAAACTTGATTCAGCCTTTGTAACCTAAACTTCGCCTACCTCTCAGTTGGGGCCACATGGCTGATGTTGCCATAAGAAAGCAGGACTAATCGAGACCAGGCAGGAGGGCGGGTGCAGGTGCAGCTTGTTGACAGACAGGGAACAGCTTTACCCTTCATTTGTTGTGTGAGAAGCCAAACAACCCCCTCATACAACCTCCCACATGCTTTATGCTCATGATTATCTGCTTAGGCTAGTTGTCCTTCATTGGCGATTAAAGAACAAGTAGAGCAATTACCTCCCTCATAGACAATTCAACATCGTTCCTGAAGCAGGATTTTATTTTTCAATTGCACGGAGCCTCTAAAATTAGGATAACAAACAGGCATTCACGTACACACTTTCCACGTAGGTTGCAATATGGTGACCTACAACGCTGAGCATCAGCATGACGTGTAAAACCACGACGAGAGAGAATGGTACAATAACCATTTTTAGCTTACGAAGACCTTAATGATTTCTTTTCCTTCCTGGCAGAGGTAATGCAGCCAGTTAGGTAAGAATCGGGGTTTGCTCCCAGATGGATCCTTGGCTCTCCTCAGCACAGCTTAGATACCACCACATCCACACATCTACCGACCCAGCCTCAGGGGTGATGTTTTCCTGCATGGATGTGAATAATTATGCACACAGACTCTGCTGCAGCTGGTGATTCTGACCCGTTAGTGCTTCGTTTTCCCATCTGCAACGTTGACCCCGCTCTCACCATCGACATGTATGTTCTGGAAAGCGTGTTTGAAGCTGACAATCGGGGCTATGGATGAGATTTAACTGGTGATGGAGCAGCTGGGGTACACATACCAGCCTTATGCTCATTGAGATCAAAAGTGGATCTGCTTCTCATTTCCAGTGTCTGTAGGAGAAACGGGGGAAAAACTATCACAAGAGAACACACACCCATGTGTCTCATTCTGGAGCCTTGGCTTTAATAACAGAAATGTAAATTAGTTGTAAAAATGTTGACATATTCATCTCCCTCTTGTCTCCTGATGCAGGATGAGGTACAGAGGAAAGAGTTACATAACACTACAGAGGCCTTCGCTTAGTAGTTTTTGAGACCTCTGAGCAGAGCTGCAAGTTTACCTCAGAAAACCTCTTTGTACACACTGATGGCAAAGATTCACTTACATGAAGCAGAAAGGCTGGAGCTCACTGATACATTTTCAGCTTCACTGTGCAAACTAAAGCTAAAATTTAAGCTAAAAATTTATCAGAGTTCCAGCCCTTTCTGCTGTTCCATGTCTGATGTCCTTCAGCTGTGAAGCACCTGATTCAGCTTTGTAGTCCTTTTTTTCATTGATTCTCATTTTGATTTTTGGGTTTTCATCAGCTGTAAGCTATAATCATCAAAATTATAACAAATAAATGCTTAAAATATCTCACTTTGCATGTAATGAGTCTATATATCAGTTTCTCCTTTTAAGCTGAATTACTGAAATTTATTAGGTTTTGTGCAATATTCTATCTTTTTTTTAGTTTCACCTGTATTTCCTCTCAGCAACACCACAGCTCCTTGTCTCTTAGTCAGTTACCTAAGAGAGAAGGGGTTCTGGTCACCTCTGGGGTTTAGACTTTAAACCAGAGGTGACCGAGCTTTTTCAGTACTGGAACCCAGAATCCAGAATCTGAGAGACATCTAAGACCTGAGAGATTGAATTTTGTGTAACAATGTTCTCTGAAATTCTCTGTTCTCTGAAGTTCTCTGAAGTTCTCTAAAATTGTGCTAAATGGTTTGGTCCACACCCACACTGGTCTGTTCAACAGCCAGACATCCAGAGGACAAAGACACGTATTTCCCAGAGAAAGTCAAGTCTGGATACAACAAAAGGGAGTGAAAAAATGAGAGTAAGAATATGAGATGAGGGGGCAGCAGCTTTTTATCCATTTCTCAGAGAAGAGAGGTCAGCAGCACCTGAGCTAACACAGTTTGAGCTGATATCAGCAGCATGTCTCCACTGAAGACATTTGTTAGGACTCATTTAGGGACAACACCAATTTATTACTTTCAGAAATTAAGTCAAAGTTATATCTGCATATCTTTTGACTTTCATGGACGTCAGGATAAAAAACAGTTCCACTTTGATAGCTGTACTTTAGCCCAGCGATCAGTCATGGCCTTTTTGGTATTGAGGGATTCCTTGTAATTTCAGGGTTGTGGAGACGCCACTGACATCACGTTACCCGAAAAAACTAACTGCACAGACCCCAAAATCTGTAAGGTTGATAACAAATAATTACCAGTTTTTAAAATAATCACAAGGACAGTTTTACATCTTTAAGACCATAATGAATGAATGAATAAGAGTCTGATTATAACAGCTCTTGAGTTGGATTTAATACGTTGTAAAAACATCTGATTTTTACAAGGGCAGTGGTGTAATTATCACTAAACTATATCAATCAGTGCATTAACTGGAAAAAAATGGACTGGCATGAATCAGAAAGCTGCCAAGCGCTGCAGCCTGCTTGTTATAAGGCAAGTTTCACCAAGACAGGAGGTTGTGAAGGTAGTGAGGAGGATGAGGAGAGGAAAGCAGAGGAGCAGAAGGACAGTCAGAGGCTGAGCAATGCAGAACAGTGTCTGCCAGATGAACCAGGACTATGGTCAGAGAAGCCACATACAGGTTAAACTAAGATCATATGTATTATCTTCGTCTTATATTGTGGGAAAAGTATGTGTGAGAAGTATTGATCAAGTCTGAATAGGGTCCGACAAAGATGGTTCATACATACGGCCCAGAATTTCCCCCACAGACATGTATGAACATGTTAAAAGAAGAGGGAAAATACTGGTCTATGAGATTCATTCAGAAATCATTACATTCATATTTAATTTGAATGCTTGTTTTGAGTGTTTTAAAGAAAATTTGTAAAGCCTTGTCTGGAAAAATGAAACTTCTGTAAATGGACCTCACATTCAGTCTTTGTAGCACACACAATGCAAACCACTTAGTCTGGAGACATGTTGATATATCTGAAGGCTGCTGGTGCTGATAGATGACAAGATAAGTTGTAGTATGACCGGGATTCAGGATGTTGACATTTCATAGTAATCTCTGTAAAAGAGGTGGTGATATTTCACCCTGTAGTGGAGAAAGACATGAGTGTCCATCAGGCTGACTAGCCCCTAAACCCTCCGTTTGCATCTTTGAAAATCAGATCTACACCCTGAGCTTTCATTTCATCCCCTGTTTCTTTAATCTCATTTCCCCGTGTCATTCTGCACCCACATCTCTATTTTCAGATGTGCATGTCCTTCATTCCTCCCATCCATCGCTGCAGTGGGGAAATCCCTTGAAGATGGCGCCCCATCAGTAATGATTTTCTGCTTAGCTGAGCAATGAAAGGTACACATGCACTCACCCTGCCCAGCTCACTCTTCCCTCCCCCTCTGTAAACCCCATCATTCATCCCTCAATGCATCTCATTAAAGTTTTAAAGTGAAGGTAAGCCAGCACATCAGTGCATCCCTCCGTCCACCCACTCAAACTGAGCCGAACACCCAGCCCCATTTCTTCCTCAGTTCCTCCCTGCTTCTCCCTCTGTGGCTTTATGAGATCAAGGTGAAAGACAGCTTGGCACATCATTAATTAGAAAATAATAAAACAGAGGAGATGCAGCACCCCACTATAAGAAAAGAGAATTAAGAGAGAAGTCAAAGAACCGGGACTGCATCAAGTTTAGATGAAGAATATTTTTTTAAAAATCCAGGCAGGTCTGAACTGGAGAGCTGGTTGATGCAGCAGGAACCTGATCAAGTTGTTGTGAAGAGCTGGCAGGATAAGAGAGGACAGCATCTGGAAACCATGGCAACGTCTGCTCGTAACAAACAGCATGAAAAGATGATTTTGTTTCTTAAATACAGCGTATCTGTATCCTTTTACTGCTGGAACAATGTATTAGCTAAACCCCTGAGAGGTGTGTTTTAATATAATTAAAAAGGAAAAATTATTTTTACAAGTTAATGATTTGTAGGGTGTTTTTTTTATAGAAACATAATATTAATATAAATATATTTTGGTTAAATTTAAATGAAAATTTAATTTGGGTTCTTTCCCTATTTAAATAATTAATATTTAGTTGTTTTTCTTCTTTTGAGGTTTTGTTGTCCATGTAAAATTTCAAATAGATGAGCTCAAACATTATATTTACTGTGTATTTCATGACTACATTTACCCTGATTCCATACCTGCCAGCAAAGTTTGATAAATCTAAAAAAAAAAAAACACTGACGCTTGACCTCCGCTAATTCTCCACCAGAAAACCACAGCAGACATTTTCTGAGTATTAAGGAATATTTCAGTCAATATTAATCTTCAGTCTTTTAGCGACTGGTTCTCTGAGAGGGAACGTCCAAAACGGTCATAAATATTAATGACACAGAAGTGAGTCCTCATTATGCAGAAGGTCACGGCGGGATGTGGATCTAAAGCAGTAAAAGATGAACCAAACTCTTCAACATTTATGGCAGAAAAGAAATATTTGGCTAGCTGTTGGACACCCCCTGAAGGGAACCTGTCATTCTCCCTTAGACAGTTATACAAGTTTGAAATTTCAGTGGAAAATTGGTTAAAATGATCGCTGTGACTTTCAGTCTCTGCAGAGTGAAATCAGTCATTAATATGCAAAAAAAAAGGTGCAGTAAGTGCTGATTTCTGACACCAAAGAGACTTTAACACTCAGAAACGATATCTGTCCTGGTGGTGAGGGGGTGTAAGGATTATGTGATCCAGACAGTTTCTTAGTAGTAGTGGGAGCAGGAATCTTTGAAATGAACAATGACTGTAAGATGCTACAGATGCTGAGCATCTTCCAACAAGAGATTTTATTTAACACGGAGATCAGGTGCATGGTGGTTGCTTGGTAACACAGACAAGTTTTTTCCTGTTTTCAATGAGTAAAACCATCATTGTAAACACATTTTACTGCCTATTAAATGAAATACTCAGCTCCATTGCATCATGAAGCCAGCTCAGCTGTCACTTCATTCACTATAGTGAATGACAGACTTTGTATAAACCACAAAAAAACTCTAAAATAACTGCAGACTTTCCTACAAGTGAAATATTTCAACAAAGTATGTTAGAATCACAAAGCAGCAACTTGTCCACATTACCCAGGCCCTTAAATTAAAAAGACACAGCAGTAAGAAAAAGATGATTATAAATATAATATAGTTCCTCCCACTGTAACAGTGATATTGGCTAAATAAGTTTTCGGATTTATTATGTTCGTTTACTCCAGAATTAACAGTTTCTTCTTGTACTTCTGTTTCCAGAAACTCGGACAGCTTTCTGTGAACAATTCTGCACATGTCAACATAGTTTATTCCAGTTGAACATGTGATGCAATCAAACGCACGCCATGACTGACCTTTTCAGGCTCATATTAGTACCGGCCTGATCGGACCGACTGATGAAATTCTGCACTTGTAAACATGTAAACATGGTTTTTGCTGCTTGTATATGTTAGGAAACAGCAGTACAGTTTGGATTAAAAAGTAAACTGCATTTGTGACTGGTCAGAAATAAGTGTTTACTGAATCTACAGTTGAATGGTAAATATTATTCATATCTCAAGAATCTTATCTTTCCTAAGCTAAACATGTCTAAGTGCTTGGAAAAGAGTCTGAGTAAAACACACATGTATTCGTCATATCCCGCCTAGGGAATATCTGGTAACGATGGGTTGAAAAAGTAAAAACAGAGAAAAACACTGGAATTCATTACTCATCTCAACTTTATTTTTAGAGCACTTTAACACAACATCAAAGTGCTGAACACCACATAGAAGCAACAAATTAAAAGTAAAAACAGAAACAAGAGAAGTAAAACAATGAAACAATAAAACACTGAAAACAATAAAGCAAGAAAAACAGGAGTCATGCTATATTGAAGGCCAGCTCATAAAAATGGGTCTTCAGGCTGATTTTTAAAAATGGAGAGTGATGGTGCTTCTCTGACCTGCAAGGAGTATAACAGTTTACGAGCAGCGACCACAAAGGCTCTATCCCCTCTGAGACCCTCTGCCTAGACCTTGGTACCAATTAAGATTAAAATTTAATAAGATTTAAAAACAAAAGAATCTTCAAACGCAGTTTAAAATACAGGGGCAGACAGTGAAGCAGTGCTAAAATAGGTGTAATGTGCTCTCTCTTATGTGCTACAAAAAGCTAAACAAGTGTCCCAGATCAACTGGTGAGGGGCCACTGGAGCCATTCAGTCCAAACACGAAAGCCTCCATTTTTTTTTCATTACATTTCAGGAAACTCAGGGCCATCCACTCTTTGATGTCATGGAGGCATGACACAAGAGGTGTAAGAGAAAAGGCATCTTTCTTTTATAGGGGTAGATTTGGCTATCATTGGAATAGAAATGAAAAGATCCGTCATGCCTTCTCAGGGTGGACCCTAAAGGAAGCAGATAGTAAAAACAGGAGGGGCCCCAAAAATGAGCCCTGTGGAACCTCACAGGACACCGGAGCTGTACCAGACTCAACTCCAGCTATACTGTTACATATGGTTCTACTCGCCAAATAAGATCTGAACCAGCCTAATGATGTACCTTGGATCCCTACCAAATTCTGGAGCCATGACAACAGGATCCTGTGGTAAACTGTGCCAAATCCGGCAGTTAAGTCGAGCAGGACCAGGACCCCATAATCTCCAGCATAAGTAGCCAGGATCATTAACAACCCTTAAAGGAGTCATCACCCGGAAATTGCACTTTTTCCAGCTAAAACATGTGTATTGGTGTTGGTTGTGTTAACTTCACTGAAAGCCTGTCTTTTGAAGATGGTTGAGTTTTTCCGTCTGGTCTCGTTGTTCACAGCAGAACCGCCAGCAAGGGTAAACTCTCGCAAACGCATGATTTGAATTTCAAAAAGCCTCCTGTGATTTCGCCATCACAGGAGGCTTTTTGAATAAGCCGGCCCCTCTTCCATGCCTATATAATGATTAAAGCTAATGCTAACGCTAATGCTAAGGGACGAGCTAAAAGTTTAACCCCCTGTAATGTATAAAGGAACCCTGTGTTTTCTTTTTTCATAAGTGGGGTGAAGTGCTCTGCCTTGTAAATTTTTGTAAGCATTTTGCTGTAAACGTGCTTCTTCTACCATCTTGGTATCTTCACTCTCAGGCTCGGAGTCTGGTTCAAACATAAATGGCTGAATTTCGTGATCTCCTGCTCGGTCAAGTTCGCTCGCTATCATTACGCTGTTGATGTTCTGAAGTCGGACACGCTGTGCATGCACTGGGCCAGCCCCCCTTCCGACTCTGGCCTCCCTGCGGCCAATCAGCGCACACCTCATTAACATTAGTCAAAAGTTTGTATGAACTCTCAAAGACAAAGTTGTGGTATGTGCAAAGGGTCAGAACAAGCTCTATGTCAGATTTTTTTTGTCTAAAAAGTTTTCAAAAAGAATATTTAAAGACACTTAGAGGACAGTGGGCACATGAAAAGACCAGGTGTTGACATCTTTACTAAAGCAGATTCAATGCTCTGCAGGGATCTGAAGCCTGACTGGAAGACCTCAACAATGTTGTGGCGGTCCAAGAATGACCTTAACTGTCAGTAAACCACTTTCTCCAAAAGTTTTGATATGAGAGGCATCTACTATGGATGTTCTCCTTAATTATGCCATTTCCCAGAGGTAGTCTTGAGAACTGTGATATGAAAACAAGGAAAAATTAAAAATGTGTTATATATTTTTATATAAATGATATTTTACTGACTACTGTTATGATAATCTTTGAGTTGACTGAATCAACTCCTGTTGGTTTGAATCTCATAGTCCAGTGTTTTGAATGAAGCATCCCAGTGAATTTACATCAGGTCGCTGTAACAGTCGAGCCTCATTTTGCTTGAATATCTTTCATCTATTTTACGGAAGCCCTCTCTGTTGAGATCACCACCCCTGCATTGCTGAAGATGATGTCGGTCTACATTCTTCATCTGAGCTGAATATTTCTCATCAGCTGAATACTAAGCAGCAGCTCAGGGGAATGTTTACTCTTTGTACAACATACAAAACCATGTTCTCAGTGGTCTGCAACCAGGCTTTAGAAATGCACAAATGACTGACACTCCTGCTAGCTTTAAATTACAATGATGGTGAATATTTTAGAGAATTAAAGCATCTGGAAAGGTAAACCCCAACAAGGCTACACCAATCATAGGTAGCAAAGTTTGCGCTTTCAAAAGCAGTACGATATATTTGCTTTCTTACTAAAAAAATGCCATAACAACATGTTCTCCAGCTGCTGCTGCCGTTTAAGGCACATTAATGGACAACAGTGCTTAAAATGTCTTTATTAAACTCTCTGTTTCAGTTTTTATATGCACAGAAAAAGCCCATTTATGTTTGATGCAGAAGATGGATACACAGACAGACAGTTTCGTCCATCTTCTGCATCGGTTATACATATAATTTGGTCTGATTTCAGGGAGCTTAGCTATCCTTTGCCTGAAGTTAGAGGCCTTGTTATGCTTAAATGAGTCACAGCTCAGTGTTGAAAGATTTTAAGAGAGAAATGGTGCAAGGCGCCCAAGAAAACTTTAGAAAGGCTGGAGAAGAACTGCTCCAGACCATCTTAAAAGGAGAAAATACAGGAAAGTCCAGCTGCTTGAAAGTAATATATGCAGTACATTCAGGGTTTCACATGCAGGGTCAACTTA
>JBAFTA010000005.1:32208262-32230119 GCA_036919975.1 Melanotaenia parkinsoni | reverse complement strand
ACGTCAGCATTACAGGTCTGGAAATAATGACTCAAACTGGTATTACAGAGAGTAGTTTAGAGAGAGAGAGAGAGAGAGAGAGAGAGAGAGAGAGAGAGAGAGAGAGAGAGAATAGCTCTGTGTGGAGCTAAGTGGCTCCAGCTGCTGCTGTTGTTATGGTTTTAACACCAAAAGTCCTGGCTCCACCCTAGAAGCACCAACTCATTGATGCTGCAGGACAAATGACTTCTTGCATCAGAGAACAACTAACTTGCTGTAATCGCCATGTTTAAAAATTTAGTCTAATGTTCAGTCTTTGAAATTCAAGAGAAGGAAATGAAATAAAATAAAAAAATAAATTAATTAATTAAAAAAAAATAATAACTGAGCTCCAACATGGATGTAAAAGTTAAAGCAGAGGAAAACTAAATAAGCTCAGTGTTGCTCTCATTTTCCTGCTGTTCAATATCACCAGTCTCATTTGTGAAGACTGCCCAGTAAGTCATTCACAGTCCGTGTTTTTAAACAGATTTATAATCTGTTTACATTTAGAAATATTATTGGGTGTTTTATTATTCAAGCTCTTAGAACTACCATGTCCTGAATGCCTGAGAATCTACACTAACATTCATGTGTGCATTACCTTATTAAAAACCCAGATTTCTCCGTTGACAGTGGGCCGTGGCACTCCGTGGCCGTTGTAGTGGAAGAGGACTCGCTCCTCTTTGGCGTTGCGTCTCAGCGATGTGCAGAGTTTCTTCACTTCGTCCACTGTGGGGTCCAAACTCTGCTTGTAACGTGCCTGCAACCATAAAAGAAGAGAGGAAGGCATCAATTTGACTGTTTTACTTCTGAAAATTACTAGAACCGATAAAATCCCCAGTTCTCTTCAAAGTTCAGCATTTTGTTGGTGACGCTAAACCAAAGCTCAGCTTTTACCCGTAAGTTCAGAGCTGTTTGTCTTCAGAGTTGTTTGATTCCTCCTAAATTAGCTGGAATTTCACCTTAACACCAAACATGTGCAGTGAGGCACCACATGACCCCACTGTAGGACCACTATTATTTTGCCTGCACAGATTCTACTTTGTATCGGCAAATGGAAGGTCAATTATTATTTTTCAGAAGTTGAGAACAACTATTCTGTTTCTGAAAACAGTTCAGATGTACCCCTCTGCTATACATAACCTGCTGTAAGGAATAATCAATCAATGAATTATATTAGATTTTATTCGGTGGAATAGATGAAATAGAAACCGTAGTGGGAGTTGGAAGTCAGAGTTCTGTATTTTAACATCATTGACTTAGTCAAATCATTACTGGCTCACATTCGGTCCTCAGCAATTCACCAAAGCTACTGTCTAAAAAAATAAATTAAAACTATCTGTAGCTCTATCTATAATCTTTCAGGTGGCTTCAGAAAAAGTGTCTTTGCAAGCTGACTGCATTAATTACTATAACACTCCTTTTCCTGATTTTTCTGCTAAATGCTTCAACCACCTCAGCCTATTCGTCACGGATGGGCTTTGACCTCTGGTGACAGGAGTATTACGCCGGCTTGGGCCCTGAATATTCACCATGTCAGTCATACTTCCCACAACAGCATGAAGGAACATTTTCTTTCATTTTCCTTTTAATAATTTGAATAAGTGATGTTAAAACACTCAGAAGCTTCTGCATGTAACTGTGTTCTACAGCTAGACTGGATTTCTGAGATGTGTCCTTTGTAAATGTGCAAACAAATTCTAATTTAAATCAAAGAAGAGGACTTGGTTCGCCTACAAATGTAAATCTCAGTTAAAAGAAAGTTCATTGTGGGTTCACCACACGGCATTGTAGATAAACACAACCAAAACATAAGCATGTGTGGGACAACAGACAGATCTGCACAGCAGAAATCTCAAACGGTAAAAAGTGGAAAAGTTTTGATAGAAATATCAACCCAAGGCTGCCAGGATCCGATACAGCTTCATATTTAGCTGCTACTTAGTAGAAACCAAAGTTGTTCTGCATAAACTAATAGATGAACAATTTTCTTCTTTGTTGTGTCTTCACCATTAGTTCTTGGCGAGTGGAACACTTTACTAAAAAGGTCTGATTTGTTTGAGAAATGCAGCATGAACGCAATATCAGTCAGAAAGCACATTACACCTCCAACTGAACCAAGCCGCCAATCGGACCACATCTAGCGGACTCTGCTGCTGTGAACGCACCCAGAATGATCCAGTAGTAAAGATTTATTCCTGAAAAACTGAATAAGTTCACAGAGGAAAGGTTATAAAAATATGAATAAATATCACACCAGCTGTGTAGACCTCTAACTGGTTTACAAATTGAGCATTTAAGGGTGTTCTGAGAGCAGACTCCTGGTTAGAAAGCAAAAACAAACAAACAAACAACAACAAAAAAACACCAGATACTACACACATATTAAAAGACTGACATGGTGCTACTGCTGCTTCACTGCTGTCAGCTTTTCCCTGCCACCTGTTGTTTACTTCATCTCATACTTCACTGCTTGGTGTGATTTTATAAGAGCAAGGCCAGCGTGAAGCTCATACCCATGAGTGTGTGCATGTGTGTGTGTGTGTGTGAGCTTGAGAGATTTTAAAGTTGAAAACAAAGGATTTGTGCATTGTTTGTGCTCCTTCATTTCATTAAATAAAGTGCATGACTGTGCATAGATGAAGCAGCACAGAGGTGTCATCGAGTTATGCAACAGAAAAGAACCCATTTACTCCGGTCTGAATCATTATCACACTCACGAGGTCCTTCTGTTACATAACAGGCCTTTTAACAAACAGCCTGCCTCCTGTCAAACGCCAAAATAATCCATATTTCAACTTCTTGAATAACTTCCAGCACTGAAAGAAAACCAACAACTTAAAGCTTCATGTAGTCAAACCAGTTTGTGTCCCAGAATTAAAAAAAAAAACATACTTGCTTTTAATTATGCAAAAGAATGTTTATCATGGCTGCCTCGTGTATTTTGCGTTTGTTTGAAGCGTTGTTTGTGCAAATCATCAGAAATAAGTGCTACGTGTTCACAAGCTGCAATATGCAAGTAATCAGCAAGCGCAGTGTTGGGATCAAACTGAAATGAAGTAAAGTAAAAAGGATCGACAGCGGGAAAAATAAGAAGAAAAGGCGAGACGTGGTGTGCTTGGTTTCGGGGTCTTACATCTACGATACTGCTGCTGTAGTTTTTCCTGCTGTGATCTCAAAATTAACCAACCACTGAACTCTTTTATTGTGGCCACGTTGATCATTTAATTTATATCCTACAAATTTGGTAGCTTTATACAGTCTGATTGCTCTAATACACCCTCTAGCAGAATCCCTCAGTAGCACCCGCAGTACACAAGCAACTGCATGAACACTAAAGCTGGGCACACACAACGATTATCGGGCTGTTTTTGTCCCGATTTCCTCCTTCCTGACCATGGACGGCAAATGCCCAATTATCTAAAGTCTTATAAGATTACCCTGTGGTCGGAGGTGTGTAAGAGCAAATTTGTATTAAACGTTCACTATTTACGACCAAAAATCTTCACGTGTGTGGGGAAAGCCGACGACTCCTGAGTTGTGACGGATTCTGGAATGTAGCCAATCAGGGAGCGAGCTGACTGGGGAGCAAGAAAGGATATAAAATCCGTATTAGCGCTGTTATTTTTTCAGTTGTAGATTTTTCTGTTAACAACAGTCGCAAGACCACCATCATTGCTTCATTATGTATGTCCACTTCCAAGCTGGATGTTGTATTTTCCATTTGTTGCCATGGTTCTTCTTTGTTTTTGCCGGTCGTTGCTGTGTTTCTTTTTCTTCATTTTTGTTAGATCACATTTGATCACACAGGATTTCTGGTTCGAAGGACTAGATTCTAGATCGGTTGCAGGACAGAATCATTATGTGTGTGTTGTTCTGTGATGAGATTATCGAAGCACACCACACACAATATGATCAAAACTTAAATGCCTGATTTTTTTTATCTTCATGTGTGGAGTCTTAACAGGTAAAAATCTCTTCAGAACATCCTACAAATGGCTCGGTGCTAGATGCAAATGTTTTAAATGCTCCACACTCAAGCACACTTTTTTTTTTTAAGTGCACACAAAGAAATAAAAATGACTATCTGTATGTTGACATTTAACAGCGAATAGAAAGATAGAAACACCAGTGGCAACACTGAAAAGAATTAAGCTGGCTATCACAACATAAAGTCGTCAAAATACCAAATTTCAGGCTGCTCATCTGCAGAAGTTTTGAATAGCGATATCATGGCAGGATAACATGATTTGGGTCTGATCAGATAAAAGCGTCTGAATTCCGAGAGGCGCAGCTCATCTCAATGATATCGAGTGAAATCTGAAGGGCATAATGTTGTTAGTGAGTGATGCGGTAAAGTGTGTGAAATCAGAGCTCATATTGGGAAATGGGGAGTGATCCTTTTGGAGGAAGCAATTAGTAAAATGAGACAAGTGAGAAGAGGGAAAATTAAATAAGCAGGTGAGAAAAACATTCAACACTTTTCTGCTTGTAGCCATTTCAAATGATTCAGCTGTACTTCAAAGCTAATTATATACATTTATATCAAACAAGAGGATTGAATTCGCATAACATGAAGATTAAATTTCATATGTGACATATCTGGGAGACTCTTTTTAAATGACGGTTTTCTTCTTGACCTGAAGGGGGAGCTCCAGCCTCCTGTTGGGACACAGTCTCTCCAGAGGTTGATGCAAACTGCAGTTACAGTCTGCCCGTCTCCTCTTTACCCATCTCCACTACTGTAAAACATCCCCATTACAACCATCAAGGCCAGCAGAAACCAACTCTTCTTAACGGTGTGCTCTGCACTGGCTCAGGCGACATTTATCATTATGTCACTACCTGAGGACAGGCGACCTTTTCAAAGTACTGTGAGCATTCAAGATGCAATTAAATTCAGATTGTAAAGCTGTAACACGCAGGAGAAGCTTCACACGCTGTCACAGATACCAGGCGATGTGTCAGAGGGAATCCAGGAGGCAGCATGTGAGGTTTAAAGGTGATTTACATACATTTAATTCTCAGGATTCACACTGAGGATTCCAAAGAAAGTTAAAACTGTGAAATGCTGTTTACAGAAAAGAAGTAATTCGATGTGCTGATTGGAAACTTCACATGCTGCTTACCCACTCCACAAATTCAGGTGTCCAGGACTCAGTGGAGACAGTCTTAAGGTAATCAATACTTTATCTGTTTAAGATGAAAAAATAAATAAATAGAAACTAGAGGACAACTCAGTGTAAGGACGATAAAAAACGTTCCAAATTATCCTTCTTGTTGCTTTTACCCTCATAAATCGCTGCTCCTCTTTCATCACAAAGTGTTGCAGGATTGATTTTTGATCTAAGCGGCCGGCAAACTATCAAGTTCCCATAAGCTCACACAGAAAATATTCTTTTACCGACCCGTAACCCTTGACCGTCTTTCAACAGGAAGAAGCATTGTGTGATGCTTCTTTTGACACAAACAATCCCTGGTAATTTACAGGCCCCTGCTCTCTGAGAAGCTATAAATAAATGAATCATCACAGACAAATGTATGGTTGAGCGCCTTGCATGACAGCTTCCGCCATCAGTGTGTGAATGTGTGTGCGAATGTTATGTATAATGTAAAGCGCTTTGGGAAAAAGCGCTATATAAATACAGACCATTTACCATCTACCATTTTCTTGTGGTTGTGGCAACAGATCAGACGCGGCTGCTTTAATTCTCACATTTGCAGTCTGTTGTACCAATGGTTTTAGGAAGATCAGCAATAGATTTAAATCCTGTCTCAACGGCTACTTAAATGACTGAAAAATACATATATTTTTCCCAAAAAGCACATTTTAATGTGAGGACATGATTTGCAATATTTAGCTTTTATTTTATTTTATAAATTTCTCCAGTTATTTGACAAATCCGACCAAATCATTATTGTAATTTTATTATTTGATTTAATTAACAGAACAGCAGAAAACACTGTTTGTAAGAGTACTTCTGAGTGGTCATAGGATTTATTCTTAGCTAAGAGCAAATCCAAGATCAGGCGATTGTCATGAATGACACAATTTAGAACAAGTTTGAAAGTAGGACTTAAGAAATTTGTTGGTAAGAACAGTTGGTGAATGAGGCCAAAGGTCCTCGGGTTTCTTCGTTTAATCAGCCATGCTGCGTTTCAAACAGCCGTTGTGTTGATATCTAGTTGCTAGCGCGTGAAGCGGTACATAAAGCGAAGCTCAGCTGCAAAGCATGCTTTTGGTTTGGATGGAAAAATGGTCCTCTGAGGTTGTTTTAAAAGTGGGAATAAGGTAGAGTGATGCACTGCCTGATTTATAAAGTCCAGTAATGCTGCTGCCCTGTGCATGACCAGGATGGGGGATTGAATCAAAGACAAGATTCGATGCAATCCGTTGGTTTCCTTGGATAGGTAATTATTTTTTGTTTTGGCTTGTATGAACTCAGATTTTATACATTAGGCTGATGTGGACTTTGTAATTAGATCGCAATCAATCGGCTTGAATTGATTATGTTTGTAAAGTGGCTTGAGATGACTTTGTTGTGACTTTGCTAAACAAAAAGCTGAATTTGATTGAAAAAAAGCTGTTTGAAAATTTGCATAATGCAGGAAAACTGAAGATTATCGAGGACCGTTGAATTAATAGAGGCTGGGAAAACTTGTTTTATGTTAGTTCTGCCTGTGTTCGTGTCACTTTGTCACAAGCGTTTGATAAGCACAAGTAAGGTGTGTTATGAATGAATCAGTAAAAGAAATAAAAAAATATCGTCAGTTCCAAAGAATCCAATTTCAATCAGCCTCTACTTTGCACCCCACCTCACAGTTGAGTTTTTGTTGAGCGAAATCTTATTAATAATATATTTTAAAAATATTAAAAGACCTAGACCTGTCACTTTAATGTGTTATATATGTATTTCATCAAAGTTTCATGACTGAGGTTGATATAAATTTTAATAGAAAAACTGTCAGGATCAATCGGGCTTGAGGTAACAGTACATCTGCTTTCTCAGTCAACAAAATCTGATTAAGTACTTATGAAGAAGTGAAGCTGCTTGCAAACTGTTAAATCAATGTGGGATTAATAGAAAATTCTAATTTCAAAGTTGGATCCTTCACTGCATTTGGATTAAATATAATGTGAAGAAAAAGCTGATCCTAAACTACAAAGAGGGAGATTTAAAAACATGCTTGTGTTAAATCTTCAAACCTTAGAAACAGATTAAAGTGCAGAAATCTTCTATTGAATAAATGAAAAATGTGCTGCATTTATAAGAGAACCTGTTAAAATGATCCAATTTCATGACAGTGAAATTCTAAAAACTCATTACCATGACACCACGTTTGTTTTCAGTTTAACATCCACGCCGCCACGTTGCAGCCCGTGTTAGGTCAGAGACACACACGCAGGTTGTAAAAGTCAACAACATGACGTCAATGATGACTTTGTGCGGATCAGAGCCTCTTCTGGGTCAAAGGAGAAGAAGAACTGTCAACAACATACGGCTGCTGGTCACTGTGACACGACAACAGCTGCATCACTATCGCAGCACCCTGAGCAACCAGGTGGTGGATGGAGGCGGAGGGGGGGGGTTAAACTGTGACACAACCGGTTTCAAAGTTTCTCTATTCAGTATTTGTATTTCATCGACACAGAGACTTAACTAGGTGGCCCGAGTATGTTTAGTGACTCTTCCACAAATGGACTTTTCTGACTCTCTCCTCTCCACACCACAAACCAGATCAAAGCACACCGCCTTTTCTCCACAAGAAACTTTTTCCACTGTCATGTTGTCACCAGATTTAGCCCATTTAAAGCTATGTTTCTCAACGTTTTAGCCTTGTCTTCATTTATTTATGCGTAAATATCCTCCCAGTTTGGGGAAACTCAACAGTAAAAACAAAAATTGCTAACATTCAACATGACATGTCTGATAACACATACACTCGCTGACCACTTCATTTGGTCCACCTTGATAGTACTGGGTTGGACGCCCTTTTACCCTCAGAACTGTCTTAATTATTGGTTTCCTTTCTCACATTCCTCACAGGTTTTCTCCATATTAACATGACAGCATCACACAGTTGCTGCAGGTTTGTCGGCTGCATCCATGACGAGAATCTCCCGTTCCACCACATCCCAAAGCTGCTCTACTGGACTGAGATCTGGTGACTGGAGACCACTGGAGTCCAGTGAACTCATTGTCATGTTCTAGAAAGCAACTGGAGATGAGAAACCGCACTTTTTCTTACAACATGCTGCATGATGTTGCTGCTCAGTTTTTCTTTACGTACCAAATCATACGCTAGCAAGCGGATATCAACAAACTGGCTGTTTTGAACGGACACCGCCAGAAGACATTACTGAAGGAACAGAAGGGGAAAAAAGAGAAAAGGATAGAGCGATAGGTAAGATAAGACTGTCTTTTACTTGCTGTGAGAGCTCACAGTACAGGAAGAATGCAAGATGGATCCCGATGAAGCCGTCAAAAGGGCGTGTCACTGAGAAAATCTAAAAAAGTTCTGTAGCGCCTTTTTAAAACCATGTCGGATCCACGTTGGAGGGTTTAGTTTATTTTACTGCATTGTTAGGAGCACTCTCATTACTCACTACGATTCTGTTACCTCTGATTATGCCGATGCTGTGTAAACGGCAGTAATAACTTGTGACTTGTGGAGTTCTGACTATACTGATCTGCAGCAAGCCATGACATCTGACCTGAAAAGGGGTCAAACTAAAAGTAAAAAATACAGTAACTTAAATTTAGGTGAGAAAGTGCAGGCTGGTTAGACAAATTATGGTGATAGTTATTTCCCTGGTGTCACAGTCCTGCTGGGGCCAGTGTGCTGGGCTGACTCAGTTCACAGCAGGTCTTATGGAGCAGAGGGAGAAGTGCCACGTCATCCTCCCATCCTGCCAGCACACCCCTCCTGTCAAGACTACACTACCTTCACAACTCTCCCTTAGATCCAAATCCATTTCTTCAGAGATGCAGATAAAAACCAACACTAAAAACACCTTAAATGATCCCCAAGCTGGTGAACAAACTGACCTTATATAACTTTTATCACAGCACCACTTATCACTGACAACTTGGTCTGTTCTTGTGTTTGAAACATGTCCGATGCTGGAAGAGAGCAGCAGGAGTTAGAACAGTCCTGCTGCAGCTGACTAAGTGATGTGGGTTATGTAACTGGCAGAAGGTCCAAACACTCACTGTTGAGCTGTAGGTTTGATCATTTCAAATACACAGTGTTTTATTTAAGCTTGATCAGACTTTATCACACAGTGTATTAAAAATCATCTTTTCTCCACCAGCTTCTTCTGTGTGTGGAAGACGAGCTGGGAAATCAATGAAGCTTTCTGCCTTCTCCCGGAAAGCTTTTATTACTTCAGCTTAACCACGGACTTCCCATACTTCCATGATTATTTCAGTAATGCATCCATTTGTTTACCTTCTTCTTACATACTTTTATTTCAACCTGCACATCCTGTGCTCAAGTGCAGATGGGTAACTGTTTCCATTTTCCTTTTTCCACGTGTTTATTTTCATTGAAGACAGAGAGGTGGATTTAAGTGGTCTGACATTGCAGCATGTATTTGGCTCTGATCTAAAAGTCATAAGAGACACTAAAATCTGTGTTTACCACCCATCACTGATTCAGTATCAGATAAAAAGTATTTTAATAAAATGGGTTCAATTAAAACCTTTGTGAATCTTTTGAGCATGTGATGTTAAACAGCCTTGGAAAAGTGAAAGTTTACAACCTCAGACGTACAACACTGTCAGTGCTGCCAATCAAATACACTTTGTCACTGATCCTCTTCAGTGTGAGCACCACTTTAAAAGCGGACGTTTTGTGAGTTTGCAGCTGTGTGTTAAGGCAATGCCAAGGAGGAAAGACATCAGCAACGCGCAACCTCTTCCAGACCTGACACGGAGGTACTCCTTTGTGATTGGTCATTTTGGGATCTCATGTTGCTAGATCTCTGGATCTTTTTGCAGAATTTTTGTGGTAACCACCGTTTTTAAAAACAATTTCTGTTTATTTCTGTTTTCTTAAAATAAAGACACTGAACTATACTGGACTCCATTGTTGTTTAAAAATAGAAAATGCGTACTGAACTAAACTGAACCATCAAAAGAACTCCGACCTGGTGAGTTTACCGGCTGATACCACCTCTGCTGTCACCTTCAGATTAGGAGGAGAAACTGCAAAACAACACCAAAACAACGTGCAGCCCCTACGCTCGAGTGTGAGAGCAAATTCACCAGCGTCAGCTACGCGGTAGCCGACCCACGCAGATGCCGCACGAGTATAAATCCGCCTTCATAAAGACATTTCCAAAAATTCATTTACACTATGAAAGATTATCCAAAAGTTGAAAACATTCAAGACAGCTGTCAATCTTCATCCCAACAGGATCAACCTAAAGTCAGCGCAATGCTCAGAAAACAAACAAAAAACTAAGAGCTACACCTCAGACTCTCCAGGCCTCAGTAAGCATGTTAAATGTCAAAGTTCGTGACAGTACAGTTAGAAAAAGTTAGAAAAAGAGTCGGCTCTTAGGCTCCTAAATGACTCCAAATGTAGTATCTCTCTGTGCTTCTATTTTAAACCTAATTCAGCAGGTATAACGGTTTATGTGCTGGTAAGCATTTTTTCATTGTTATGGTAAAAATCCTTTTTTTGTTGTTGTTGTTTTTTTAAATATTATGTTGATGGATTTCACCATTTTAGCTGCTCTCAGCGACTCAGTCTCCTATCACTGATATGAAGCAAACTGCTGCATCGCTTTCCGTTTTCACTCATTTTTTCACTTTTTCTCAACACACTTGTGTTTAAATCCGGTCAGTCATCGCTTTGCAAACCTGGCCTGTACCACCTCTCATCCCTTCATGTGTTTACATAATGGTATGATCCTAGTCGGCCTTTGCGTTTGATTGGCCACATTGTGTGCCCAGTAAACATGAGCCGGCACGTCACGAATGTTGCATCACTAGAGGTTGTTTTAACCTCATTAAAGAAACAGATGGTTTTTATTATTTCTGATACATAAAGCTCAAGTACTCAAGGAGGACACAGTCTTTTGTACAAGTGTGATAGAAAAGGAGCAAAGAGACCTCGAAAGCACCAGTCTAATTAAAAAGTACTCAGAATTCTTTGTGCATTTTTGTGCGTCTGCACACAAGACCTGAAGGTGATAAAAGCTAAAAGATAATAAGCTCTAGGAAGATAATTAACATGTTTTCTTTCTTTTACATTTCCTACATTTTTATGGCATAATATGTAAAAAAAAAATTAATAAAATGCCATTTTTATTCTTAGTTTAAAATAATCTAGAACAAAAACGCTTAAATATACCACCATTATGAGAGTATTAAGACATCAAGTACTTTTGAGTTGGGTGTCTTTAAGCCATCTTGGAAAAGAGAGAGAGAGAAGACAAGAGAAGTCCAGGTAAATTTGAGAATGAACCAACATTATTTTAATACTATAGGTCTGATGGTTATGCTATCCTCTTTACAATTATACACTTTTAAATCAAAATCACAACTTAAAATGAGCAAATTGCAAAGGAGAGCGAAACTGATCAAGGTTTCAAACCTGCAGGATCCACAGGTTTACAAATCCACTCGCTTCAGATGTGATTCCCGTCGTCTCAGTTACCACTTTGTATCCGTGGGGGATGTGAAGCCCATCAAATTTTTCTGGATGAGAGGGTTTAACACCTTAATAAGGTGCGGTTGGCTTCACGTTTAAACTAAACATCATGTGACAGCTACACTCAGTAGTGAAGTCACGTCACATTTTCAAACCTCTTCGCAGACTAATTTCCTGTAAATGACTGAAACACGGAGAGAAAAATCACCGGGACAAAAACCAGTCAATTCTGAAATATCCTGAAATGAATAAAAACAGTTTTTCTGAGTAGAGTCGGTCTAGATGTTCTTGAATGGCATTGGGGCAGAAGTCAGCATCACTGTGGTGTAAATAATAAACAACATCAGACTTCAAATTTTACTACAAGGATAAAGTATAAACCTGGTCTAGAGGAAACTTTGTTTTGGCCACAGGCTGCATCCTGAAGTTGGTAAGTGAAGCCGGTCATCACTAAACTTTACATCCTTACGTTAAAATGCACATTTAACGTCCAACATGATCCTCATAGCCTATGATGGGAACTATGATGAACTAGTATGAGCACAGCTATGTATTTATAGATTCTCTTTCTATTCTTTGCTGTATTTCTATTTTTATTTAATCAGTTTCCTCATTTATATGAAAGATTTGGCCAAAATTATCCTGACGATAAAGCTGCAACACACACACTTTCTGAGGCTTTTCTCTGGGCAATTTTTTTACAGTTATATTCAGGAAAATGTGATAATAGATCATTTTTCATCCCAATAATACACAAGCCGAATATGCTGAACAAGAGGTCAAATATATGTTTAATCCCTCTTCCTGCACTGATGGACACATTGGTAAGTCCCAGTAACCCGTGGTTCTGCAGATACATCTGAGCAGCTGGCTCTCCACTGGTCTAATCAACTGCTGCCCTCATTTCCAGCCACCTGCAGGGAGAGTTACACCAGTTGGTGATTGAAGAGGGATTTGATCGGGCAAGAGTGCCACAAACCATTAGCCTGGAGACGGAGCTGAGGGAATGCTGCAGGTTTTCACTCTGTGTGATGTCGTGACTGTGTGTGCATGTGATCCAAGTCTGGGAGTCTACTGAAAGTCAGATTCCAGTTTTATTCAAATCTTTTTACCATCATCCAAAGGCAGCTTATAACCAGTGTGTTTATCAAAGCTGCAACCTCCTCACAGAAAACACAAACACAATAAGTTTGTGGACTGAGTCATTAAAAAGTCTAGAGAACAGATAAAATGTCAGTGTGTGTGATGCTATGATCATAAGTGTTAGTCTTTCATGTTGCAAGGGAATCTTTTATTTTGTCACTGAGTCATTAGAGCTCAACAGAAATTACAACAGCATGTACAGTAAAGACTTATTAGTATTGATCAAGAGGCCAAACAAACCAAAGACATATTACGGTCATTTGTGCAGTGGTACATAAAATCCTGCCTCTTCTACAAGCAAGAAAACAATCAGTCAGTAACAGCCGATTTCCAATTAAGCTTCTGTGTTGTCCTCCAAGTATGAAGTATGTTGTTTGCAAAAAGAAATGGATTGTTAACTTCAGATGACAAAATTATTAACTGTAAGGTTCTTTGTTAGCTTCAGAAAAGCAGCCTAGTGTCTTCTGATGCAAAGAAAAAGATCAAAATGTTCAGACTGTATTTGGCCTTTATTTGTTTGGAAATCTTATAAATGGGATAAGGAACAAGTGATAAAATTTTGGGGGTGTTTTGGATCACCACCTGGATACAGGAACTTTTTTTTACAAGATTTTTTTGCTATGGAGGGATAGGGATGATTTTGCTATTGAAGCGTCTAACTCATAAATAATGCCCATAATCATTAGCTTTCTTTTTTATTTTTTTACAGAGGCTCGGTGCAGGTCTGTGTGCTCTGAGTGCTTCTTTAAGCTACAAAAGCAAACAAATAATGTTGTTCAACATTTTCATGAAGAAAAAAAAATAAAAAAAAATTTAAAGAAATATGTCTAATGAAATTCGCTGCCTTCACAATCTGGATTATTTTCCCTGAAAATAAATTTGGCTAGTGGAAATTTTGACTTGCCGGTGCAGGAAACTATGAGCCACATTGTCTGATTATTAAATAAGTTTATTTAGAGGCCTGAAAAAGCCCCAGTCTTAAGACCCATTTATGCTTCCTTATGTATGTAAAAAGGAACGTCTGCTTCAAATGTTGTCATACGTCGCCGTCCTCACACTTCCATGTTTCTTTTAAGTTGCCATGGTTGTCCACTAGTGGGCAGTACCAAGTTCAGAGTTCACGCCCACTTTCCAACATCAGTTTCAGACACCGACTGCTTGGTAGATAGGTATGAAGTTTTTTTCAGACGCTCAACACGCCCTGAACACTTGAATAGCCTTCCACAGTTGCTGTCCTCATCATTTTCTGCTTTATCTTTCTGTTCCTCTTCTTCTTTTCTGGTTTGTTTCTTTCCCTGGTCGCATGTCAGCGACTCTGCTCAGCACTTCCCCCACGATTTCCAGTGGTTTTGCTCAGTCTTTTGTTTCAAGCGACGGACAGCAAAGCTTCATGAAAACTGACTAAATTATGCATATAACCGATGCAGGAGACGGACGAAACTGTCCGTCCATCTGCGTATCCGTCTCCTGTGTCGAGCATAAATGGGCCTTTTAGAGGCCAGCTGGAGAGAGCTTGAGTGACTAAGCCTCACTAAGAAACGTGCACACTTGTTTATTCACTTCAAACAATAAAAACCGTGTGTTGTTTCAGATGACATATTTATGTCTGGATCATTGGCTCTGTATGTAGACAAGAGCTGGGTTCAACATACTGTTTCATGTATGTGTGTGTTTTTTCAGATGATTTGTTATCATGCATTTGTGCTTTGTGGAGCATGTGCAGTTCCCTGGTCTCCTCATTAGCGCTCCCACTCTGAATGTCAATAGCTTCTCTGCATGCAGTAGTCCCCGACCTGACCAGGAGCTGGTTTTTATCAGGTATTCCTTTTTCTGCATACAAGTTCAGCCTGATATTTTCTTCTCTGCCTGGTAGACGACAGGAATGAGTTCGAAGTATCTGATGTGCGTTACTGATAAAGCTGTCATTTTGTTTTTCTGACACAGAGAAAGGAATTTCACAAGATTACTTAACACTGAAATATGGAAACAACCCAAAAACTGCACAAGACAAACAAAGCGAGTTGCACGGCTTAGCAGAAAGCCGGGCGCTTGTTTCGACTGACGACATTTCTGCTGAAAGTTGGTTTGATGAAGTAACATCCCTGGAGGAGAAAAAAAAGACTGATGTTGGATGTGGAAAGTACTAAATTAAAACTGTTAAAATGAAAATGATTTCGTGCAATGATCTCGGTCACTGTGCAGCTGCCATCACCATGGTTACCTCTCTGCTGGACCCTTAGTTTCATCAGATTTCACTTCTCTTGGTTTGACAGCAAGGCACTTCAACATCATAATGTTTTGGATTTTATGTCAACAATTTAGCTCCAAAAATATATTGGAAGAGTTTGTCTGACAGTTCAGTATGTTTAGCTCAACATTTCTTCAGCATATATATCTACTTTCCATTCAATGGAAGCTTAAACCACTTAGCTCCCTTCAAATAATTGGATCTAAGAAAAGACCAGGAAATAAATATTTTTGTTATTTCATAGAACCAAAAGAAAAACACACTAAGTAGTTTTTGTCTTCCTTCAGTGTTTACATTGAATTATTGTCTGGTGCACATTTATTGTAATGAAATACCTTCTACTGGTATCTTGTTAGCAACACTCTTAAGCATAAATCATGTCATGAAGGCTGTTCGACCAAAAGCAAGATGGCGAGTCTTCAGCAATAAATACAACAGATGCTGTGATTACCTTTGACCTTCATGAGCCGAGCCTTTCATATATGTGTCTGTCTTGTGTGCAGTTGTTATTTTAGCTTTTGTTTACTTGCTTCCAAGGATTCAATGTGACGTCTCTCCAGATGAGTGCTCAGATCTGCCGTCCTCCTGCTGCACTTCATACTTTACAGACTTTAGACTTGATGGTAAACTGTAAACCGTGTCAGTGTTGTTCTTCAGACACTGTGTACTTGTTTTTAACCCTCAAATATTTATGGTGCAACGGGTGGAAATCTCTAGATACCTGCAGATTCAATTACAACTGACAGGGTTGTAATATCTTCATAAAACAATTATTGATGCTTTTTTTCTATGCACATCTTTTTTTCCTTGCAGTTGGTACGTTCATTGATTTAATCCCTAATTAATTTGCTTCTAGCATCCTTCATCGATTAAGCAAATAGGAGAGAGATCTTCGTTTAACTGGAAGGTTACATTTGCTAACTTATTTCCCAACATTAAAAAAAATAAACAGGAAGAATAAAGTGCACCTGTAACAGCAAACTTCATTCAACCATCTGTGACAAAGAGCTCAGTTAAGATGATATGAGATTCCATGTGTTTAGCATCACGTCAGAACTGGCCCATCTGCTCTCCTAAACCCATCCATCAATAGGGGTTTGCGTTGCAGAGGAGATCATCACGTCAGTAAGTGCTCCAAAGTGCACAACTGGATAGAGAAATAAAAATAAAATTCTAGTGATGGTAAGTTCTTTGCTCTCCCAGCATCACTCACTTGTTGGCAGCAACTGTAACTGGAAGTTTTTCCATTTTCCCCAGATGGAAACGTACAATGTTGTTTTTGTTTATTTGGTTTCCAAAATTTCTTAGTTCACGTTAACAGAAGCCAAAATGCTTCCATCTGCTGGTGTTTAATGCAGATGAATCCAATCAGATCTCTTTATTAGACTTCTAGTGCACACAACAGACTGTCCAGGTTCTTAAAGTGTAGCTACACCCCCTACTTTTTGTGTAATTCCACCCACTGCCAAATTTGAAAAATGCCTGAAACTGCAAGGGTTGGGGTGGGAGGTGTGTCAGCTCACTGGCAAGATGCAAAGCAAGATTCACAAAGCACCTATGCCACAGAGCGGTCTTTCCCCTCCCGAATCTCCTCAGCTACACATGAACCAGGTGGTCCTGAAGCGTATCAGTCTGAGCCGTTAGCGCTGTTAGCTGCCTGTCAGCTGCTCCAGCAGCTCGGGAAAGCTGTGGAGACTGGCAGCAGGCTGTGGCAGCTGCAGGAAGTGCTGCTGGAAGTTGCTGCTGCAACGATTTGAGCTGCTGTCTGTCGCCAGATGAGGATCTCTCAGGCCGGATGGAAGCATGTTGCTCCAGTGAGGAGCAGATGGAGTATTTCTCCTGCTCCGGAGTTTCACTGATAGCGTCACGGTCGTCACGGCAACGCGCACAGCTGAACAAGGCTTCATCATTCTAGGAATTTCTGAGTCATATTACGGCTTTAAATGGATCCAGTATTCTTTGTAGGGTTTAATTCGAGTGACTCCACTAAATAAAATGCTTCATCAGGACATTTAAAACGTTTCACTTTGTTTCTGTCCTGTTGTTTTTTCCCCCCATCACAGCATTTCTGGCTGTGAATCTGGGAAAACTCTCTATTGTTATGGTACTTTAGAAATGAATGTAGATGTGTCAGATCAGATTATTACAGTAATCTGATTACTCCCAGATAACTGATTATGATTGTCAAGTAAATGCACTCAGTTAAAAAATAAAAGAGATCTGAGAATGTTTTTAATATTCAATGAAATTGTTGATGTTAACCTATTAACTGGAAATGAATCAATATCAAATCGAATTTAATCAAAACTGAATCCAAATAGGCTGTTGTGAGTCAAATCAAATCGATTCAGGAAATTAGTGACGATACCCAGCCCTAGAAAACACTGATTAATATCAATTTTTGACATTTGTGAACCAACTCAGAACTTTACACGTCTCAAAGCATCTGTGATTACTCCATGTTTACTCCTTGATGCAAGTGAAGGATCAAACAGGTTCTTTGAACATTAATAAAGTTTTGATTTGTATCAATGTTCATATTTCTCTGTGAATTCCTTTGTGAAAATGTTTGAGCATCAGCGCAGCGTTCCACTCAGCAGACACGAGTCATGACTGACAAAATGCACCTGGATGGCTGTCAGAGCATGAGAAGCTAAATCCTCTGATGTGATGAAACGAAGACGATAACATAATATTCGTGTGTGGAGGAAACCACAATGATGCCAGCAGTATTCTATGGGGATGCTCCAGTAGTGCCAAAGATCTCAGCTAGGAGGTTAAAGTTCACATTTAAACTAGACAACCCAAAGCACACCCTAAGGAAAAGTGACATAAAAAAGCAGCCTTGCATGCTCAGTAAGCGAGGTAGCAGGCATGTGCCGCTAAGCCCTCAGCAAGGCCACAGTCAGAGCTTATTCAACGAAGAAATACAAGAGCACCTCTAATTGTGGTGCCTTTGCTTCTGCTTTGTGACTTTGTGTAAAAGTGCATGTGTTCAAAACAAGAGAAAAAGAGATGTGAGCATGCGGGTGTCAGGTGAGCCCTCACTGCAATGATTAATGAACCAGGTGTGTGTGTGTGTGTGTGTGTGTGTAGTTTCAGTTGCAGCCCTCAGGGCATCAAAACCTATTGAGCATGCATGAAAACAATCTTCAACTGTTTGTGTGCGTTTAGGAATAGATTTTCTTTAAGACTAAACCCACCTTAACCCAACACCCACTTTTCTTCCTGCTCCCCCCAGGGACCATCAGTAGTGGGGTATTGGCCTGCAGAGTGTAATTTCTGCCTCCAGTCTTATTAGTGGAACCTCTGGGATGTGTTCACACCTACAAATACCTCCCACATTGTCAAGTCCTTTAGCCTTTTTGGCCTCAAACTACGACCGCTGCATTAGCAACGTCTGAGAGAGCATAGACATTGAATAGATTAAAGATGTGTATTAAAGATGTCAATGAGCAGGAAGATCCAGGAAGCTTTTCCTGCAACTGTCTTCCCTGTCAGGAAGAGCAAACATTACTGATAATGCGTTTGTAACACGTAGAGGAAAGTATGCAAGAATGAAGGCAATGTACCAGCTTCAGAAAATATACTTAATGTGCACATTTCACTCCATATTACATGTTTGGAAAGAACAAGCCAGAAACCCCCTCTTCCTGCGTCTCAATACCACGAAACAGAAACCAGATGCTTGCCAACTTGATGAACCTTAAAAGACTAGACAAAGAAAATTCCACACACACAAATCCATCATCTAAATGGTTACCAAATAATCTTCTTAGAAAATAAAAATATTAAAACGTGTTATGCAAGTCTGTCGGACCTTAACATAAACAGTTGATGGGAGGCTTTGCAAGCATTGAATAGACCGACTCATTTTTCTGCTCTGGTTCTCGTCAACAAACGGTGCTAGTCAAACACTCGGGGAGACTCTGGGTAAAGAATAAAAGGACTGAAATGAAACAGGCAAGACATGAAGAAAGAGAATCTTGAGAGACATGAAAGCAAAAGACAAAATGCAAGGGACAAAACAAAAGTAGAAAAAACATCCTGAAAGAGAAAGCTGAGAGCCTGCTAAGATGAGCTGCTGCATTTACCAAGAAGGAGCGAAGAGTAGGAGGCAGAAGAAGAAACATAGCGACCCTCATGCCCTCCTCAGGACATTTTTGTCCATTTTTCACAACTTTAGTTTTATTCTTGGTGACCATTCCGGCTGTGTTGTGGCTTGCTGCATGAATTTCTGCAAAAACTCTTCTTTAGAGACAAAATTGTGAAATCTATTGTCTTCTATCACGTCTTTAAACTCCATTGATGATTTAGGAACCTCTAGTGACCATTGTGGCCAAAAGTTTCCACATACAAAAACTGTTTTTAAATCATCATTTTATTTTTTAGCTTTTTTTTTCATTAAAGAAAATACCAAACATTCAATCATTTTTAGGATTTTAACCCTTAAATACCTGTTTGAAAATTTAAATTACTGCCTCTTTCATTACAAAAGCAACTGAATTCTTTTACAGATAACTTTGAGGGATTGGTCTTTAGTGGTGATTAGACACTTGCATATGTCAAAGATTAACAACAAAATTGGTTTGATTCCATTTATTTATTTTTGTTTTTTAGTGGCAGAAACTCCTTCTGTGGTCTTTTATGGCAAAAAGGATATGCGCAAAAATTGCTATTAAAATCATCATACACCCGTATTTTTTCTGCTTTTTCACTTGAACACCGTTAAACCCTTTATTAAATGCAAGTTCTTCTATTAAAATTTTCTTTTAAAAGAATATAACAGGGACAGGGCTTGGGTGTTGATTAGAGTCTTGGATATGTCAAAGATCAGCAACTAAATTGATTTGATGGCGTTAGTATTTTTATGTAGTATCAGCTATTTTCTTTGGTAGGTTTTGTGGCCAAAAGTACTCCCATTGCCTTCCATTAAAGCTACATATTTTAATCTCACCGTCATAACAGTTTAAAATAATTTGTTCTTTAATGTCAGCACTTAATTTACTAGAAAAAAGTGGCATTTGACATTTTTGCTGGATTCCACCAGATTGAAGGTGATGTATGATTTTATAGCATTTTTTGAACATGTACACTTTTGAGACTACCCAGAGGGAGTTCCTGACACATAAAAATTACAAATGAAATCAGATCAATTTTGTTGCTTACAATGACATGCAATTGTCTAATCACCACCAAAGACCTATCACAGTAATATTTATTATATGGAAAATAATGCATTTTGTTTTTGTAAACCCCTGGAAACTCGATAAATGAATCCCTTCCAACCCATGGGGACACTGACCCTGACCTTCAGCCTCCTAGCCTCTCTCTCTAGCTTTAGTATAACATTTGATAAAAAAAAAAAAAACATGGCTCTGATGATTTCTTTTCTGGGTTATATTTTGTGCAGTCTTCTGACATTTATCCTATAACCTTGCAGTATCCCACAAAAGATCATTGAGTTTTAAACAGAAGATAAATGACTACTTCTGCTGCTCTGATAGAAATGACATGGTCCTTCCCACCACTGAGGGAAAGGAGAAACGAGACCTGGTATCAAACTCTGTTAATTAGGGCTTTCACTAAATGCTCAAGATCAATCTCACACGGTTGGTGTTCCTAACGGTGAGACTGCTTAATATAGAGATAAGCTTCTCGTGTTGACAGCTAAAGCCACTATCTGTCTTCATTAGGTGGGCTGTTCTCATGGACTGGCTGTAATAAACATCTCCTTTCCCCAGGTTTTCCACCTCCTTTTTTACCCATACATCTTGAAAGTAGTTGCATTGAAAGAAGACCTGAGACTGGTACCACAATAAAACCAAAGTTTGCTTTGAGTACATGTGGTTGTTCTAAAGATCATGTTTTTTTTTTTCAATTAACAGGGTCATTAATTAGTCCAATACTTGCACGTGACACAGTCATGTCAGGGTGACAGTAGCAGGGAAGCTAGTCCAATAAGCAGTCAGAGCAATGATTGTCTGCTTTGGGTGGGAAGCTGCATGGGGATGCAGCACTGTCCAGTGATGTAGAAATGTCCAAGAAGATGACATGACCATGTTAAGCCTCTCTTGCAGCACAAATCACCCTTTCCCACCCAGTGACGGGCTAAAACCTGCAATGAAACTTGTTTGCCTCAGGTGTTGAAGTGCCATGAAGAGCAGAGCACAGTGGCTGAATGGAGCCATGAGACTGATGCCCATCCCACCTAACCATCACCAGTGACAGACTGATCTGGACAGATCCTCGGCATGTATCAGAGAGCTAGAAAGCAAGTCTTGCATGTCGGATCTCAAGATTTTATTTTGTTAAAGTGGAGCAATTAAATTCAGTAACTACGCTGCACACTGAATCATACAATAAAGAGGAAAACTGAAGAAACAAAGTGTTGTGTGGCGATCGTTTGGCATCCCTCTTGTGTTGCAGAGGTTTGAGGTTACAGTGACAGCCACAACAGGAGGTCTTTAAAACTCAAATCATCTGTTCAGCTATTTCTGTAATTGCTTAATTAAGAAGTGAAACTGAGAAATATCTTAATGTTAATGAAAAGGCCTCTGATAATTACAGTATTAGCATAACTGTATTCAAAGTAAATTTTTAAGTCTTTTAATAAAGCTACTTTTAATACTGCTACTGTTTTACGACTCTATCTCATCCTGCCGTCTCTGCTGCCTCTTGCCAAATATGAGTCCTGCTTCATGACCAAGCGGCAACCTCCGGGGCTCAGACTTGAAGCCCATGCGGAAGTGGCAAAACTTGTAGTACACGCCGCATCCGC
>JBAFTA010000005.1:32156537-32178074 GCA_036919975.1 Melanotaenia parkinsoni | reverse complement strand
TTTTAATTGTCTTTTGTGAGGTGACCTTGGGTCTTGAAAGGCGCCTTGAAATAAAATTTATTATTATTATTATTATTGTGTTCTTAGAAGCCGTTAGGATGTTTCCTGCTTCTTTCCAGGTGTAGCAGCTGTTTGGTTTCACTGTTTAGCTTTGATTGCAGTTCTGTCTTTCCTCTTTCTATTTACTACACCATTTTTCTCCTCTATCCACCTTTTTCCTTCTGTTTCTTACACGCAAAAACACATTTTAAAATGATAATAAAAATTCAAGGGGAGCCCCATAACCAAAAGGATCCTCTTGTCAGAGGAAATTTGTTCAGCACAACACGACAGCCAGAGCAATATTCTGCTGTCCTGATTGGACAAGACAGGTTAAAAACATAAAGATAAACAAGAAGAGCCACCCCACCCAGGGGAGATGGGGAGGAAATTGTTTTTGCGTTATATAAAAAAATAATACTGATAACTCATGATGAGTGATTAATGAAAAATAAATAACATAATTATGTCAAAGAAAAGCAAAGCTGGAGATTAAAACGTCATAATTAGGATGAAAAAACGCTGATGTTTTCCTGCTGTGAAGCAACGTTTGACCCAGAACAAGCAGGGGATGGGGTGCTGGGCTGCTTTGGTTTGTAAATTTGAAAGGAAAGCCTAAACAAAATTAGATTTTAAGATGGATATACTGGACTTCATGGATTCTGAATAATCCTGTGAAACCTTCTTCTCTGCAAGGGATAGGAAAAGAGGAATAAAAGGAGCATGCGTTGTTATGGTAAAAGAAAAAGTGATAGAACAGAGAAGAGAATGAGAAAGAGAAAGAGATTAATTGCATATACATACACCCCAGCGTGTGTGCAGAGTTTCCTGATTCAGGCACAAGCATTAAATTAGAAATCATCTTCCTCTCATTAATAACGGCACAGGCCTCCGGGGAATTTTCCAGCCGTTTTCCCTCTGCACACTTTTAAGACTCCCATTCAGCCGTCAGCACCGCTCGCTGCGTTAATCAATGGCTCTGATTAATCCATTTGTGAGGTTGGCAATAAATGTAGGTTATTAAAACAGTGACGAGCATAAATCTTTTTACAGCGTTCTTCGGCTAGCTGGCAGCAACAGGTCAAAACACTGAACTCGTAAGCTAAAAGTTCATTAAAAGGCCAAATTCAGTTATCCATCTGGTCCTTTGTGGAAATTCAACAAAGGTGTCATGGATCAGAGTATGCAGCTAATGAATTAATAAATATCCATTCATTTACACAGTTCTACAGCACACGCTAAGAAAAATATGTTCCATTTAATCAATATCATATGCAGAAAAATAATTAAGTCTGCTTGTCAATAAAATGAATGATGAATACAACTGTACTGTATGTATATGTGGACCTGATACAGTGATATAATTATGAGTTACTACATTTACAGAGAAAACTTTAGTTAAACTGAACGTTTTTAATGTAAAAAGGATTTAATACAGGAGACCTATTTCATAATATTACTAATATCTTTAATGTGCTTTATTTGTAAAATTATTCTTAGACAGTTAAATTTACTTTACAGAGAGCAAACCGACTCCGAGGCCTTTGTCTGACCAGTATGTGTAGATGAAGAACAACCAACTGATGGGTGAGAGACTAACTGAAAATAAAAGTGTAGAAGTACATTACACAGGAGGGAAACTTCAGACTTATAGGGGTGGGACATGTTAATTACAATTAAAAATTACAAAAAAATGAATGCGTTAAAAACGCGTCTAATCACAGTTGAATTTAAAACAAGGCGGAACGTTTTTCCTGCTACACTGAAAACACTCATTAGAGCTCGGCTAACAACTTAGGACTTTGGTGCTATATTTAGCGAGTTTTCAAACCTTTTTTCAAATAAACAATTAGCGAAAAATTTAGCGACTTTTTCTGGTGTTATATGAGACTTTTGGGGATTGACATGAAAGCATGACAGCACATACTTTTACTTCTCAATGAGCGCTGGGTGCTGCCTCAGGCCCCTCCCCCGTCCAAACAACACCCTCGGTGTCCTTTCATCATTACATAAGACTGTAGTGCAGGTGAGTTTCAGAACAGGAGAAAACCTGACCGTTTCGGGAACTTCAGTCAAGACCAAAAATGCTCATCTGCAAAACAATGCTTACTAATTACTGTTTACCTTCATGCTCAATGAAACTGCATCATTACTGCAGGAATCACAACAATCCAGAGATGATGCAAACCGAGAAGGTTGTGTGTAAGAAAATTCCTGGGAAGAGGGGGGAAAAAAATCCCATGAAACTATAAAGTATAAATGCCTTAGAAGCATACATAATTTAAGTCCCTTCAAAGCCAGTGTGAGAGCAGCATTCAGGATCCTGCTCAATGACACTTCAGCCGGCTGGGAACTTGCTTTGATGTGTTGCTCTCAGGGAAAATCCACAAGACTCACAACAGTGCTGCTGCTGCAGCTCAACATCAACATAAAATCACTAGTATGTCATTATTTTCACTACAAAGCAAATATATTGTGCTCTCATGGCTCCATGACTGGAAGTCCATATGCTGCCTAATGAACTACACACACTGATTGAATTCAACTAATGATACAACACAGACCACCAGCCTTACCTCCACATTATTACAAAGGGCTTCTAACTTATTGATTTCATTATTCTGTGGTAGAGAAACACACCAGGCAACATGTGTGAAAACAAGCTCAGAGGGAGGTCAGAGAATTTAAATACATCTCGTTGTGTGTGAGCCACAACCGTTCAAAGAGTAGAAAGTTGCACATCAACTGGCAACGACTGCAGGCTGAATCATTCACAGACTTCTATAGAACATAACTTCTATTATGTGACATAACAGATAAAATCCAATTCCACTGAAGACTAAAGAAGGAAAAACTGGACTAACTGAACTATTTATTAGCCCAGAACTGCAAGTGGCAAGGTGTAAATCTAAACTTTGATCACAATACATTATTATCGATTCAGTGGATGTTGATTAAATGTTTGCTGATGTCATCATTTCTGCCGATTCTGTTCATAACCTTTATGGACAGAATTCCTAGGCGCAGCCGAGGTGTTAAAGGGGATCCGGTTCGGTGGCATCAGGATTGGGTCTCTGCTCTTTGCGGATGATTTGGTTCTGTTGGCTTCATCGGGCCGTGATCTTCAGCTCTCACTGGAGCGATTCACAGCCGAGTGTGAAGCGGCTGGGATGGGAATCAACACCTCCAAATTCAAGACCATGGTCCTCAGCCGGACAAGGGTGGAGTGCTCTCTCTGGGTCTGCAATAGGGTCCTGCCCCAAGTGGAGGAGTTCACGTATCTCGGGCCTTGTTCATGAGTGAGGGAAGGATGGAGCGGGAGATCGACAGGCGGATCGGTGCGGAGTCTGCAGTGATGCGGACTCTGCATCGGTCTGTCATGGCAAAGAGGGAGCTGAGCCAAAAGGCAAAGATCTGAATTTACCGGTCGATCTACGTTCCTACCCTCACCGAATCTGACTGAAAGAACAAGATCGCGAATACAAGCGGCCATAATGAGTTTTCTCCGCAGGGTGGCCGGGCTCTCCCTTAGAGATAGGGTGAGAAGCTCGGTGATCCGGGAGGGACTCAGAGTAGAGCCGCTGCTCCTCCACATCGAGAGGTGATAGTGGAGGTGACTAGGGCATACGTCTCACGGCTGGCCTGGGAACGCCTCGGGATCCCCCGGATGAGCTGGTGAATGTGGCCAGGGAGGGAAGTCTGGGTTTCCCTGCTTAGGCAGCTACCCCCGCAACCCATCTCCGGATAAGCGGCAGACAATGGATGGATGGATGGCTCATTTCTGCCACAAAATTATTTTGATTTGATTTTGAGATAATATCACAGCTGATTCATATCAAATCACAAAGAGCAACTAAAATATCAAAATATTCTATTCCTGAGTGCAGTCAGACATTAAAATGAAAAATATCCCTGTGGACGAGCTTATACTGGCAAAACCTACAGACTATGAAAAAGCAGAATTTGTGAAAACAGAAGTGCCAGTGGCTAACCATTTCCATCTCACGTAGCACAGTTCCTTCTTTGCATTGTATTGGTATTAGGAATGTTCTCATACCATTCTCTTCTACTGCAGGTCTGACAGCTCAATGAAGAAATACTTCCACTAATAAACTCTGCAAGCTGCAAATGACAATACAAACAAAAACAATCTCCTGTGTGTCCTAGAAATCTTTCTGATAAACAATGATATGATATCCATCTTTGAATCCAGCTGTCATCTGACTGGACTCTACAACACAGCACTCACAAAGCACATCTGAAAGCTGTTATCATGATTCCACTTGGCAGGTGCAGCGACCGTGGACACACATACGTTTCACGGAAAGTGGCGCCACACAAACAGCTGAGCACAACAGCAAGTATTCAACTCAATAGCTGCCATCGGCTCAACGGGGAGATAAACACAACACTGACCAATGGCCCGAGTAATAGAACAACCTCCCTCTGCTCCTCTTCTTCTCCAGTGTGTGTGTGTGTGTGTGTGTGTTTAAAATCTCTGATTTCCCGCAGTGGGAATCATTTAAGGTCTAGTCATAAGCATGCTGCTGCTTTCACCAGGTTTAACTTTCTGCATATCAACTCAATGAATATCCAGACGGCTGCAAGTTGTGACCGTCACCTTAAATCAGTCACGGCACAAAAAGGCTTCACATCTTCTACCAACAAGCTAAAGAGTGCATAAAGATCAAATTACAGACCATTTATCAGATTAGAGCACTTCACAATATCTCTACCCTTTGGGGTACTTGAAGACACTCCAGGGGTTACAGAAATATTGTTCTTTTATATCTTTCTTACTTAATAGTTCTGCATTTTCTTTGTATTATTACAGAAAATAGACTAAATACAAAGTTAAATGGCTGCAGTGCTTTTTTATAAAGATTACCTATAAAAAAAATTTTTTTAAACACCAACAAAGATTTAAATCAATACGAAAATCTTTCTTTTGTATCAAAGAAAAGCTAGTCCATCTCTGAGTCCAGCATTCTAACAGGCTAACAAACACAGATCTACTAAATAAAAACAGTCTGAGCAAATAAAAAATGTCACACAGTAGATTCAGCATGAATTTCTGATAGCAACACCAATTTCAGTCCGCCTTTATTAACTCTTAAATCAACAACAGCCTCACATTTAACAGCGTCCTCATTCCCCTGCAGCTCCAAACCTCAACGGCTCGGCAGTTTAATTCGAGTCGTATCGAACAGCAGCCCAGTGTTACATTTACATTTGGGTGGATTTCTATAATAGGTGAAGAGTTTGCGAGGGTTATATATGACTAAGCGACATTTGCCATCATTATAATGTTAGCAGTCTGTAGCCGAGAGGTGATGAATTAACCAGGCTGGTGGCACTGCAGCGGATCAAACGACAGCTTTATGAGAGCTGAAACACTCTGTGGTCATTGAAGAGGGAAAGCTTTGAGGTTCCCCCTCAAAATGTAACACAAGTTGCCTCCAGCAGGATGAAATGAACTGGCACAGAGCTAAAGATGCAGGAGGCCAGTGATTTGCCACCAATGTCCTGGTTGTTCAAAGAGTGATGTCCTTTCAAAGCACACTGCACTTCATTTGTCTTTTTAAGCCATTGAAATTTTGAGAACTCTAACTGCACATGTGGATAGTTGATCCACTTCAAGCCCCGTCCTTCATCCAAGACTTACACCAGAAGACATCCTGATCACTGTCCCTGTACTGTGTGATAAATGTGAAGGTGTGGCTGCAGCTGCTGATCTTAGTTTAGCATAAAGACCGAGGCTCTGTCCAAAGAGACAAAGACAATGTGATAACAAACAGATAACCAGTGATCTTCTGAGCTTTTGGACTTTGCTTCAGTTGAACAGAAACCAACAGATTTCTTAGTTTCAGGCTTTCCAACCAGAAAGCAGATATACAAACAAACATGACAAACATTTTCTTTCAGCTTGACATGAAATCCTTTAGAATAATTATTAAATGTTTACTGACTTGAGCTATCCTAATGACACATCCCATAAATGAATAAGCGACAGATTACAGCCCACTGAAAACTAACCAGTCATGCAAAGTTTTGATCCAACTTTCATTTAGCTTCCAATCAGCCAGACTGTCAAGTCATCTTATAAAATGGTCTTCAGCAGTAGTTCTCCAGACTTTCTAAAGGTTTTCTGTGGCTTTTCTTTAGACATGCAACCATAAAAAAACTCAAGCAATGACCCAGTGTTGTGTCAACAAATTAGTGAAGAACCAGTTTTAAATGGGATCTCTAGGCTCTTTGTTACTAGCAGCCTGTCACAGAGACACAGCATTAATTCTCATTTCTTTAGTTGCATCTACAAAAAAAAAAAAATACTACAGACATCAGATTGCCAGACAGAAATTTTTTTATTAATTATTTTGCAACAACCTGGCATATCCCAGCCTTGCATGTCCTTAAGACATATGAGGAAACTGGACAAGTGGAGGACAAAAGGGTCAGGATATTATAAAAAAAAAAAAACTATTTACAGAACATGTACAGGATTTAAAAGTGATGTCTTTAAGAAATCAGAAAAAATCCAGCAAAGACTAACCACTTCATGAGACCTATTTTTCCTGCCTTCTGTCCAAATCGGCATACCCAGAATAAATGAAGTATATCTTAACAACTACAAGGGCTGTATGTATGATCTTGGTCTTAAAGTAAAGCTGAGACTGAGATGTGTCAGAATCAGATATGTGTTACTGTGTCAGAGTAGATTCACCTGGAATACAGTAGAAAATGTAAAATAAAGTGAGTTTCTTTCAGTGAAGACCAGAGAATAACAGCGCAATTCATCTAGGAATGAGTAATGTCTGATGAAAATCTAAACGAATGAACCTGAGCAATTTTACAGGTGGTTTACTAGAGGTGTTTCACAGGTAAAAGTCTCAGGAAGCCATCAGCAGACATAGAAAATCGACAAAGAGGACAAACCTGTTGTTTTTAAATGTGCTTATAAATCAAGTTGACTTGATTTTAACCCCTCTATTGATGGTCAGAGCCAGGAGAATCCAGGGACATCCCCAAATTCATATTTGAAACACCATGAGGATCCAGAAAGAAGCAAATCCCTAGATAGTATATGATATATATATTGCTATGGGTTTGAGATGTGTTTGGTTTGGATGTCAATGCCTGGTAGAGTCTCTTAGCTGAGGATCTCCTTGTCATTTTGGTATGCTACATGTTAGGATTGGTGCTCCTTAGTGTGTGCAAAGATCTTCTGAGCTGCACAGATTTCATTTTGCCCCCTGAGAAAAGGCTGAGGTATGCCAAATAACAAGAACTGGACTGGAAACTATTGACAACAGGTCTGATGGAGGGATGAATCATCCCCAGAACCTGGACCTTGCCGAAGCATTGTGGGATAATCTGGGAAAGGAACAGAATAAGAGGCAGCCAAAATCCAAAGAAGAGCTTTGGAAAGTCCTTCACGATGTCTGGAGAACTATTACTAAAGACTACTGAAATAATTTATAAGAAAGCTCATCTTAGAGGGTCCAAACTGAGCTGAAGAGTAAAGCTGTTCATTTCAAATATTCACTTTCAAGCTGCTTCGAATTGGATAAACTCTGTTTCCACCTTAGATACTGTATTAACATTTATGTTTGCACATGATTCAAAAAACAGTTGCATTAATTTATATTTTGTCACTATATTATATGTTGACCCCATGTAGACGACAATGGAAAAAATATGCAAGGCCACAGAAATAACAGCAGATGTTGGTAAGAAGGTTTGGTGAAAAAGAAAAGAGAATCGTACATTAAAAAATTAGACATGATCCCAGTGAATCAGAGGCCATATTTCATATTTATATATACATGATCAACCAATTCAGAGTTTGTGTGTTCTGAACAGTACCATGGTCCCATGAGAGATATTTCAAACTGAAAGTCATTTTACAGATGTCTACATCTACTGAGCTAAAGGAGAAAAAATATCTTCTGTTCCTGAGGTATAGCGGACATAAACAAGGAGAACTTACCCTGTCCTTCATCCTCCAGCTCTGTGCTAAAGCTTTAGAGCCCTCGATCTTCTCCAAGTGCCTCTTCTTCATGAAGGCCAAAGGAAGCTTCCAGTCATTCATGTCGGCTTCCTCTTCCTCTGCGAGGCCCACAGCCGGCGAATGAAGCAAGTCTGACTCCATCTTCATCAGGGCCCTGTGGGGCGAAAAGCCCATGTTATCATCATAGATCTAATGAGCTTCTGTGATCTCCTGCTGGGAAGCGTCGTGATCACCTCTGATGTGAAAACTGTCACACAAATCTAAAAATAGCTACAAATTCCCCAAAAGACCCAAATGAGTCAACTACAGGCTCAAATTAGTCATTTAATTAAACCAAAGCTGAAAATGATTTTCATGAATGTTGTCCCTTGTTTCTTTGAATAATTCATCAGCTGAAGGAGTTTCCTGTCCTCACGACGAAAATGACGCCAGTCCAGCCACCACACGCTTCCCCACATGACATGGTGGATGATAAATAAAACATCAGTCAGCACAAGGCTGAGCATCTCACAACACTTTGTTTTCTTTTTGGTGCCAACTTAAAGGTTCACTGAAGAAACAAAAATCATGAAAGAACTTTTTCTTGATCACATGGTTTGACTTTTATCAAAAGTTTAGTAAAGTGTGAGGTTACGGACTTCCTCTGTCAAATGAAAATGAAATTCTTTGTAAAAAAAAAAACATCTTTGATCCTTCACATGGGAAAAGAAAACACCATGAAATGCTCGGGGCTAAAAGGCTTTGTTATGCTGCTGTGATTTCTCACATGAGAAACTCTTCACTTTGTAAAAACCCAGCCAGCATCTTTGTCCGTTTCTACTAATCAGACCTGTCAGAAGATTTCAGCTGGTCACAATCACTTGGTTTCATCATGTCCATTCGCCTGAATAAAAACAGCTAAGCAGACTATAGTCTTTTGGTTCCTGAGTGCATTTTATAAAAAAAAAAAAAAAAACACAAAAAGTGTTTTAAAAACACTATCAAGGTCCACTCCGAGATTCTGGAGTCTTGCAAAATGGTCTCTATTCTCTGGAAGAGGTAGGATATCTAGAAAGCAGAGGGAATAACACGAGACAGTGATCATCCAAAGGTCTTTTTGTTTATATCCTCAGGTCTGAGATAATGAGCCAACACAAAAACTAATGAATGCAAACTTCAGCTATGAGGAGGCTATCTGTTCTAATGCCAGTCTTAACTATCCTATTGATGTGTTGTTTTTGGTAAGTAAGTTACACTGTAGGAAATTGATCTGGTTGGATTAAACAAGCATCCTCTGACACTAAAATCTTGCAAAAGACCCTCTCTAAGTGTTTGCACAAGTTAGAGAAGGTGGTTTGTCTGATCTGCAGACAGTGATACTAATATTCAGAACAAACAGAACCAATCACAAGTGAAAATTGAATGCTTGCCCTACAACTCATTTGTTTTTATTAGCTGCAGATGTCACACCATCAGTTAGCACATTACGTGTGCACAATAGTCACATATGGTTACTGTTATTACTGATCATAATGGTGGAATCTTGGGGAGAGAGAAAACAGGGGCTGCCTACTTGTCTGTTTCATGAAGAAGTCCCTGCAGTTCTTTTCTGAATGACAACCAAAACAGCTGCAAGCAACCACAATCACACCTGGCTCCCTTTAAACCAACGCATTACCTCTAACATGCCAACTGTTTCTAATATGGACTCACTTTTATTTTACACTTGACCACTGAAAAACTGCTGAGCAGTCAGCAAATGAAACGTCCAGTTAGCTTCGTGCTATCTAAGCTAGCGCAGCTCATTTCTCAGCTGTTCTCTGAGGTGGCTCTGCCCGCCTGTCAGCCCTTAGGCTGCATGGCAGACTGGCGCTATTTAAAGCTCTTTTCACGTAGACTGCGAAAACACACGAGGAGGGAGATAAGCGAGACAGAACAGATGTAAAGAAATGGCGCTGTACATCGGTCGCAAAGCGTGGAGATGCAGACCTTGGTGCGGCGGGATTCACAACCCGGACTGAGGAAGCTCTCCGTCTGCGAACGACGACAGATACGGTCGCACAAATAATCCTGGTCAGAAAATTGTAGGGCAGCGTCCACAGCCGGTACAGCAAGTCAAACCCGTCAAATGCAAGTTGGACGGGCGCGTGTTTGCAGGGGAATCTGCGGCTCCTGTCCCCACGGCTCTTCGCTATGGGAAGGGGCTGGAGACAAGGCCCATCTTCACACGGACAGTCTGCCACAGCCACACGAAGCGCCGGCCACACTTATCGATGAAGGGGGTCCTGAGGGCTTTTTCTACAAACCAGCGACCCTGGGAGCTATTTCAATGTGGTGGTTTTGGTGGAAATTACACACAATCCCAGGAATTTCTCCGGTGTAGCACTTCTTCAGCACTTCTGCAAGGGCGCAGCCATCTTGGGTTGGACCCAGAATGCACTGTTGGGGCGTGAAACGTCATCACTGACGTTCCTGTCATACACCAAAATATAAACACACACACGCACACAAATTAACCGGAAGAGCTACAACACACCGCAACTTAAGTTTTTTTTTTATTATTATTATTTTTTTTTTTACACCGCAACTTAAGTCATGTGTTAATGTTTTTACTGTTGACGTAAACACTTAGACATATTTTTAGTTTTATATTTAAATATATTTTGATATGTTAATGTCACCCCTAAATGAACTTGAGTGTGTCTAATTGACCCTAGATAATGTATAAATATACTCCAGATAATGTATAAATATACAGTCATCTTAAAATGAAAAGAAGAGAAAACTGAAACTAAATCCTTCTTTCAATTGTAAGGTTTTACATAATGGGACATAATAACCAAAAGTATTGATTAATTATTATTAATAATGAATTATTGAGGGCTGGTGTGGTAGTTAGCAGTGTTGCCTCACAAGTAGAAAAGTTCTGGGCTTTTCTGTGTGGAGTTTGCATGTTTTCTCTGTGTATGCTTGGGTTTTCCCAGGGTGCTTCAGCCTCCTCCCGCAGTCCAAAGACATATGTGTTAGGTTAACTGGTACCTCTAAATTCTAAATTCTCCGTAGGAGTGAGTGTAACTGGTTGCTTGTCTCTCTGTGATGGACTGGCAACCTGCTCAGGGAAAAGCTCCAGCCCCCCCACAACCCTGCACTGGAGTTAGTGGGTATAAGAAATGAATGGATGGACAAACACAAAAAAATTAAATAACATTTTATCATCTACTTGTAAATTGGTAAATATGACCTCAGCAAACATAACATGACTTGTACACTATTGCATATGTTATTTAATAAAAGCTAAGCAAAATGGAGAAGGTTTGCATGAAAAACCAAGTCCAGTCCATGATTTAATATTATATAAAACCACCTTTAGCGAGGTGACATTGCCAATGCTGTGAGGGCTCAGTGCTGTAAAATCCCTCCACCACCACACTGAACAGTTGGTATGAGGTGTTTTGTGCTGATATGCTGAGGTTAGTTTTCTCCAAACATGCTGTAGTACATTCTGACCAAACATCTTCACTTTGGTCTGGTCTGTCCACAGGACTCTACTCCAGATGTCTTGTTGTTTTCTTAGATGCAGCTTTCTAAACCTAAACTGTGCTACCACATTCTTTTTAGCGATCTGTTTGGTCTTTTGTTAATTGTAGTCATAAACTTTCATATTAAACATGCTAACTGAGGCCTGCAGAGTCTGAGAAGTAGCTCTTGGATTTTTTGCAGTTTATATGAGGATTGCCCGGTCCAGATGAGGATTGCCCGGTCCAAACTTGGGAAATTGATGGGACATCCAGTCATGGGAAGACTGGTAATTGTGTTGAATGTTTACTACTTGTAAATATTCCATGGACTGTACTAAATAATGATGTTTTTAAATCAGGAAATTACCTTATAACCTTCCCAGATTGATGGACCTCTGCTTTTGAAGAGGTGCTCTACGTTGTAGAGATGGTGAGATATCAGGGTATCTCATCATAACACGTGTCCTCTTCTTCATATTCTGTTATACTGTCTTTCTCCTCAGAGAAAGATCCAGACTCGGGTAATTGAGTGCTCAGTCCACGGGGTAACAAATATTCCTGGTAACCTGGTGAAATATGTGGTTTATATAAAGGATGATGCAGATGAAGATGCAAAGAAACTCTAAACTGATTTTATGGTGATAACTGTCAATAGCAGCTTTTATTGCAACAATATTCTCCAATTATTGAAGCTTAAAATTTACAATAAAATCTACAGACTGAGATTGTTGATCATGTGGAAGTGTGTTTCGGATCATCGTGTCCAACATTTTCTGTCCCTTTACTTCTGCTTCTAATCTTCAACTCCTGAGGAAAATGTTTCACCACATCCGCTGGTTAACAAGTAAAACATGTTGAATATTTTTTGTTACCGAGTGTGCCTGTGTTACATGGTTTCCCCACCCATCCACCCCTTCAGGAAACTGCTTAATTCTGTCACTAAATTGACATTTGGAGTCTAACAAATTCATTTATCATCTGCTGAGCAGGTCTGGTATCTTATACTGCATCTCTCACTCCAAAGAAAATTATGAATATATGAAATCATTGACAAAAACCCATGAGGTGAGTTGAGACAGCAGAAAATCTTCAAGTTTAGAGTAAAAAAAAACCTAATAATCAGGAGAAAGACAACCATGAGCTAAAGAATAAAATTAAACAACACCGTTGTCATTTTTTTTCTAACATTTTATTAGAAATCTTTCTAATGTACGCTTTAAAGACTAATCCACTTGTTTTACTTGATCTTGATGCAACAGTATGGTGAGTTTTGATGTCTGCAGCTTTGTTTTTCTCAGCACCTGTATGTGGCAAGTGAACAAAGCCTCCTTACACAAGATTTGTCCCCAACATCCTTTGATGTCAAGCTTCACACTCATTTCTCAAACAGCAGGAGCCAAAGGTTTGTTTTTGAAAGAGAAGTCATTGTGAAAAAAAATCTGCTCCATCTGTCCCTGGGTCGAAATCCAACAGCAGACTTCATGCACTCGCTCAGGCGGTCGATCATGACTTCACTGAGACCTGTTTGATTGAGGAACTACAATCATGGTGTTTACCGTGTTGCTCTGGGTCAATAAAGAGATTTGCTTTGAGGCCTTGATGACTTTAATTAAGCACAACATGGTCGGTCTTGGCCACTAACAACAGTGCTGTACTGTGATGACTAACAGCTTTCTTTGGGCTGTTTTCTCATCAGAAAACATGAAAATCCTACACCAGATGGATGAAGCATCAAAATATCCTCTCTAATTGCATTTGCCAGTCCAGCAATCACTGCAGCGGCTTCTTGGTAAGCGCCACAGCAATCTGGTGTGCAACAAACTCCGCGGTACATCCGGCTGAATTTGTTCTTTTCGCTCTCCAACAACAGTGTCCACTGCAGGGGGACGCCAATCCAATCTCTCAGGTGTGATAGAGGTTGGGACCCTGGGATGGCTGAGGGAGAACAGAGAGGAGGAGAAAGAGAAGATTAGTGTCCTTTCCTCCTCCTCATCCGCCCTCCTGTCAAGCAGGAAACAGAATGACATCTGGGCTGAATTCTGGAAGCTGTTACCAAATAAGACGGAGGCAAAAAAGGCTAAAAATCCTGTTTTCATGGATTGATTGTTGCAAGAGAGAAAAGAATGACAATTGTATGTATTCAAGGAGGAAGCATCCCTTTCATGTGTTCCTCCCATGATCCTCCAGAATCCCTGTGACTTCTCTGAATTTGGCTGCTAGATCTTAAAGAAATATTCTTACTCAAAACACTTAAGATCGTGTTCAGCAGTAAGTAAAATGTCCTGAAGACGGACCCAAGGTGTTTAAAAGTCCATAAAAAAATAAACCAACTAGGTTGCACTGAAATCTGTATTCCAGTGATCAGCAAATTCGATTCTTGAGAGCCGCTGTCCTGCAAGCTTTAGATGTTCCCTGCTTCGGGTTTGTGCAGAACTTGAAAACAAGCTGTTAAGGATCCATTTTATTTTAACCTGGTGTCATACTGTGTTTCTCAAGACTGTTTATTTTCCTTGATGGCACTTTAGGACCTTGCACACAGTGACACTGGTCATGATGAGCTCTCATGTTTTGTTTCCTTGAAGAAGACCAGAACTGCATGTTCACAGTGACTACATGAACAAGTCCACACTGTATGAGAAGCACCTACACTGAACAGGTTGTGAATCACACTGAACCTGGGCGGGTGTGTGGGCTTTGTGGGGTGCTGATTCAAACCAGTACCGACCACTTCACTGGTGCTTTGTCTCGTGCAAGGTCAAGAACACTGAATCCTCAACAGAATGAATGCAACAAAGCTCAGGAAGCAAACATAACAGACATATGATGAATTGGCTGCTTATATTGTGAGACAAGCCTCATGGATGGTGAAGCACAATCTGATACTGCAAGCCAAAAACTACTGTTGTCCGTTCTATGTACAGCTCAGCAGCACAGCTCCACGGCTGAACAGCACAGCTGAACAGCACAGCAGCACAGCAGAAAAGCCCAGCAGGACAGTAGCATAGCACCACAGCAGAACAATAGAACAGCACAGTAGCACAGCAGCACAGCAGCAGAACAGCACAGTAGCACAGCAGCACAGCTCCACAGCAGGACACCACAGCAGCACAACAGAACAACAGAACAGCACAGTAGCACAGCACAGCAAGACAGCACAGCAGCACGGTAGTGCTGCAGCACAGCACAGTAGCACAACAGAACAGCTCCACAGCAGAACAGCGCAGCAGCACAGCTAGCGTTTTTCTGAAAGTTCGTTTACAGGGCCTGAAAATTGCATTTTCATGTGGACGACTGGTAGAAACACATTCCTGCATTTGTAAAAAATAAATAAATAAATTAACCATGGATATAGTCTAAAAAAAACTTACCCTTATGTCCAACACAGCATCACTCTAAAGGACTTCTTTAGCTATCTCTATAAGCAATGAAGGTTGCAAGAAACTGGGTGTCATGACAGAGGACAATGTTGAATCTGTCTCTTCATCATGTAGCTTTATCCTGTACATCATGAGCAAAAAACAGAGTGACTCAGCAAGCTACCCAGCTCTTGGAATAGGCCATAATCTTTTCCACTCATGAACAGTATGATGCTCTTGTATGTCACCAGAGGTTGGAGCTATTTCATGTAATCAGTAGCAAATTCAGATGGTTTCTCTCACAGTCATAGAGCTGAAGCTGCAACTTACAAACAAAATTCTTTACAGATTAGACAATAGGAACAATAACAAAAAGCACTTAAAAACAATACTTCTCATCCCACCATCCTAAACTACACCAACTTCAATGCCCATTCAACCCAAAGCACCAAAATAGAGACTAAAGAAGCCAAGAACTGAGGACACAGTGTTACATTTAGGTCTCATAAATCTCACAGAGGAAATACCCTAACACCCTAACCTGGCAAGACCAGACCATAAACATGAAAAAAATCAAATAAACAAATAACATATCTCAAACAATAAAGCCAGACGAAATTCCTGGATAAATGAATTATTTTATTTGCAGTTTAGAAAGTGCAACATTAGAACTGCTCCTGACCTCATTCGAGTAATAAACGGCTGCATAAACATGGTATACTTCTACATGCCAGTCGGGTTTTCCCATGTAAATAAGAGTGAAAAAACACATTAATTATATATGCTACAGTCGTGTGCTAGGAAAAAAAAATGGTAATGCGGCATCAGTTTCTGTGTCACTCCAACAACATTAATTATCTTAGCCTGGTCAACATTTTCTGGCTTCACCACCAGTTTTTGGTCAACAACTTCAAATGATAACTATAAAACCACAAAATATAAATCTCCTTCCTTCACTTTCATCTATGCTGCTTGTTATCAGCCCGCCCGGACATTACATCTGAGTCTTCCTCATGTCAGCTTTGTTAACTTCCATCATGTTACATTATCTCTGTCATACGTTGATGGATACAGACAGCTGCAAATTTTATTTATTTATTTTATTATTACCAAGTCTTCAAATTAGACAAACATAACCTCAGCTGGACTACTCCACGTTACATAAAGGTTTTTTTTCAGGTGTGTCACAGGAACTAAGTTTTAATGTTCATATGCAATAGCAATGACAACAAAAAAGGCTTTAATTTGAGTGAAGTAGAGCAAAGACTATTTTTTGTTAAGGTTTTATTTGGATCATTTTTTTTCTAAAGTCTAAATTATGTATGATATTACAGCCTTGCTGAGAGATTTCGGGTTGTAAAACACAGTTTATTAATGCACAATAGGGAATAATAATGAACTCAACATGAATAATATAAATACAGATTTCTTTATGAGTGCTGTTGTCATCCTTGGGCTGACAAACTAGAGACTTAAAAACCAGATCGTATCATTAATTCTCAAAAACAACAAGTGAGATCAAGAATCACATCTTTGGGGATGGTAAAAAAAAGAACATCCTCTTTCAGTTGTTGGGTAAAATGAGGTAAATGAACTCTAACATAATCAACAATGGCAATTTACTGTGCACCATTAGAAATACAAAAAAAGGAAAAACAAAGTCAAAATGCAGACAAAATGGGTAAGTCCACCTTTACTGCTTCCATAAAAATGAAAAGGGTCAGTAGCAGCCAGGTGTGGCTAATCAGATACACAGAGTAGTTTATCACAATCAGTGTGAGCACTTCTAAAAAAAACAGGAGTCAGTTTGCTGCTCTGCAGCATTCAGGTGTGATTAAAACAAAGCTAAGGAGCAGCATGAGTTAAATTAAATTAGAACTTGACCATACCAGCCGACAAGCATGGTGGTGAAGAGTTAATGATGGGCTTGCTTTGCAGCCACGGCACCCGTACACCTTGTAGTCATTGAGTAGATTGTCAACTTCTCTGGATACCAAAGTATTCTAGTCTAATATGAGGTGATATGTCTGACAGATAAAGCTTGGCTGAAACTGTCTCATGCAACAGAATAATGATCACAAACACGGCAGCAGATCTACAACAGAATGACTGAAAAGGAAAAGATGTATGAGATGTGATGATGGAACCTTCAGAGAGGATCAAAATTTCTTCACAGTGGTTTAAGAGTGTTAAAGCTTGCAGGAAGACAGGCTGGACCCAAAAAGGAGCAGACAGCAAGTAGGTAAAGAGAAAACTTTACCTACTTGATAGGTACAGTGACTGAGCCAGAGGTGGTGGTGTTGCAGCGGGAAAACACAAGCTCATGGAGGGTTATCCCAGTCTGGACATGGAATTTTTCTGGAAGAAAGAGATTCACAAAAAATAAAGTTTCTATCAAAACTGATATTTTAGAACCAACTCTGTATCTGGCCGATGTTGTACCACTTGGTAAGGCACCGATCTGATGACGAGCGGGCCGTAGACTGGAGCTTCAGAAGGCTGACAGAGTTGATCTGCAGCAGGTGAGTCGAATATCACGTTCATGCCACCACCACGTCCGGCAGGAAGTACCCGAGCCACAAAGAACGCAAAAGAAATAGAGACACAACAAAATAAAAGCCAAACCAAAACATGATTCCTGACAGAGAGACGGATAATGTCATTTAGAAAATGATTTACTTCAAGTTGCTGCTGCTGAAGGCTGTTCTACAAGCTGTTGGCTCTTGGTATTAACTCACAAATCAAAAACACCAGCTCATAATAAAAAAAGTCAAGCACGACTGAAAACATGACCGGCAACACATTGTGTATGTTTTATATTTCAGTAAGTTTTTATTTTATTTGTTCATGTTACTAATAAAGAAGCTTGAAGTGTTTTTAAAATGTACTTCCATCTCTATCCGCTCTCAGTAAACTCTGCTCATCTCAACCCCAGTCAAAATTTAATCTCCTTTATGGAGAAATAACCCCTGCCTGTACACAGGAGAGCCACAGCAGAGAAAGTTGTATTTTACAAGGAGACACTTTGGTCACTTGATATAATTGAGAGGAGATGTGCAGAGAGCTCATTCTCCTTATTTCCACTACAGACTCTTCTGCTTTACAGGGTTTCATCTTCTCAATGTTATTGAGTCCTAAAACACACCTGCTCCCACAGTGGGACGACCTCGCTCTGCCGCTGAACGCTAAGTACCTCAACTTGTCTTTAATACTGCGGCTTTGTGAGAGCTGTGGCACCATCATGATGGAGCATAACATTTATGAGGGCTTTATCTATGTTTTGGTCTGGATGCACACCTGAAAACTGGGTAGATTTAAGAGTATTTGAGATGTAGAGCCGCATACTGGAAGTACAAACAGACACTTTAATAAAAGGAGAAAAACTGATTCCTCAGTGGTAAAAAGTTTGGTTCCTTAATATTAGTTTGAGAAAAATAGCTTTGCAGATTTGCAGTATAATGAAACCTTTCACGGTCACATAAATCCAGAGGCATCCGGTAGAAAGAGGATCTGCACTTCTGAAAGTTATTGTAGTTTTTTTCTTCATAAACAGACCAACAAACATGGCTTTTTATTTTGACTGCAGCCAAGTGAAATATTACAAAGGTTTTTTGAGTTTGTTGGAGTTTTTTTTTCCTCCCTTAATAGTCATAACAAAATGCAAAAGATTGTCGATTTCTTAATCGAGTCCTTTACGTATGCAACAAACCCAGCATAAACAGGGTGTGACACCACCGGAAATCATGTTTATTTGAACTAAAGTGCCCCAGTAATCAGATTACCCTGTTCAAAACTTTTGTTAGAAAATACTACAAATTAAATTCCAGTCGTACTATAAAATACTACTTCTGTTTGTTCCTGGGTTTAGTTAATAATCTCTTTTAGTTGGGTTTATATCTCACTGCATTGCTTCCCACCACTCGGTTACTGTTTTAGAAATGATATATCTTTGTAGAACGTGTATAACTATTGCTGCTATCGTTGTTATTTTTGTTGTATAATTTTGCAGGATGCCATGGTAACATATGAACACAACATTATGTCATTTTTTGTCACATGAGTAGGGTGAGAAATCAAAGCTAGTTACTAATCAACGTTAGTGTTGTAGTGTTCTGCCTTCTCTATTGCATTCATCTATCATCCTCTCATTTAGTTTTCCATCCTACTGCCCTGTTTCTCTTCTCATCTCTCCATTCCTTTTCCACATCTTTCCCCCCTTTCATCGGTCTTATGTCGTTTTCCTCCCATCTAAACTCGGTCCTTCCTTCACCTTTTTTTCTTTTTTCTTGGCTGCCCCTCTATTTCTCCTGTTCCTCTTGATATTACTTATTCCTTTGTCCGTCTTATTTCCCTTTCTTTTTCAGTTACAATCTGGGGACAAGCCTGGTCACAAGAACAAACCAAGATGGCACCCCCATCCATCCTAAGTCTCCCTTACCCAGCTCGTTCAACGCCACCCCAGATGTCTACTTCACATCCTCCTTCCTTAGACATTCAATAAATCATTTTAGCCTACATCGGTGTGGTCCTTGTTCGTGAATTATCCTAGAAAACAAGGAAGAAAAAGCTAGCGAGTCAGCCATGCTGCCCTAGTGTTAGGGTGTGAAATTGATTATGGTCATGACTAAATCCATTAATCCATTAATTGGAGTCTTTACTTTACAGAACCTTTGATCGCTATAAAGACAAAATGTGGTGATTTTGGTAAACAATTTTAAGAATTGTGGTCCACTTACAGCCTAACAGCCATGTTATCAGGATGCTCAAAGATCGTCTGCCACGCAAAGTCCTCCACAGCCAATTACATCTTGGCAGCTGCTCAGCAGGAGGCCAGAAAAGGAGATATAAAGACCAACTAAAAATCCAGATGAAAAAATACAAACTGAACCCAACCCAGCTGGAGGACTGCCACTCAACCTGGCGAAGTCTCTGCCAGTAGGGAGTGTATGGACTAGAGAAGAACCAAGGTGATTGACGGTTCAAGAAATGTCAAAGGAGACATGAAACCAGTACCCCATCTACACCCCCAGTCTGTGAATTCATCTATTCTCACTGTGGCAGACAGTGTGGATCATGGACTGGACTCTACAGCCATAGCGAGACTCAAATAGAAGCGAGTGACCTCCACCTACTGCCACCAGCAGCAAACCAAGTGGGAGAACCCATCAGAGACTGGAAATGGGGCCAACAGGCAGTCTGCTGGCCAGGTGAGGGTGTGGAGTTGGCAGACAGTTAATTATCCTCACCAGTCAGTCTTGATGTTTACTTCCTCAAGATAGTCAAGATTTGTCGTCTCCAAAACGCTCCTCAAGGGAGCCTGGCAGGACCAATCCCAAGACCTGACCAAACCCAGTGAGTAGTACTGATAGCGATTGGTAGTATTGGACTGACCAATGCTTACTGGGAATTCCTTCTTCGTGGGAAATAATTGTAATCCCTAGTCTCCAACGTGAGTGTTACACAGGGACTCCAAGGAGATAGGATCACATTACCGACACTTTATTATGGAACAGAACTCAGAACAAGGATCATACTGATACCAATAATAGAAGAGTTAATGGGGGTTGAAGAGGCCAGGAACGGAGAGGGAGTAAGTCCAATAGGAGTGTGGTTTAAGGTCCAACAGGGAGTGAGTGTGGTGCTGGAGTATATGAGGACTGGTGAAACAATGGAAGACAGGTGTGGCAGGTTGACTTGATTATGATGAGCGGATCAGGAACAGGTGTGGAGGATCAGGGAGCGGGGTGACTGGCTGAAGGTGGCATGACTGGCTGCAACAGTAAGTGGGGAGGAGTTGAGCAGATCACTGCAATAAATACAAACATGCTATGACTGATCATCCCCACATTAGATCAAACTTTTCTTGCTGGTTTGTGGTGGTCAGAATGATGACATTTCAATCCACAGGCCAGGAGGGGTCATGGAGAGGATTAACGGTTATGTAAACAATGTTAAAATCTGGCTTTGATTCGCAGCAGCATAAAGATGTAAATCCAGCCTTTTATGAATGAGCAGTTCCTCAGAACAAAGGTCAAAGAGCTAAGACATGTAAAACGGAGGAGAAAGAGGCAGGGGGAGCTACTTAAATCAATAAATGACAAAAGCACAAAGAGACTAACCTCCAGATTAAAAGGTCTTGTTTTTATCGGAACAAAACAAGCAGGAAATCAGCTCCTATCAAATCACTGCTGCTGCTGTTTAACAGTTTGCTTCAGTTTTAAGCAGGTGAGATGGTCATCCTTTGATCTGGACTTAACTACAAGGCCAGACAGTTTAGTCTACCCAGAAATAATCAAATAAGAACATTTCTCCAAACATCCAACACATTATTGTTCCACAGTCCAGGCCCAAAAATGGTTTTGTGTCATAGTATTATGTGATATAATATAACGTATAGTTTCAACCCATGACCATGTAGCCTAAACCATCATGTAACCTTGAGCCTTGAGCACATAATTTTATCTTTGTGCTAACTGGCCTGCACATTAGAAAAATGGGTCATTGTGGGAGTAGAAAAGAAAGTATAGTATAGTATTTCTTCAGGATATTTGACACATCACAAATAATAATAATAATAATAATAATAATAATAATAATAATAATAATAATAATAATAATAATAATAATAATAATA
>JBAFTA010000005.1:32134673-32149518 GCA_036919975.1 Melanotaenia parkinsoni | reverse complement strand
TTTCTTTCTTTCTTTCTTTCTTTCTTTCTTTCTTTCTTTCTTTCTTTCTTTCTTTCTTTCTTTCTTTCTTTCTTCCTGTTAAGTAAGATTATTTTGTGCCTTTTTTTTATTGCTCTTTTTTGGACATTTAAAACATTATTTGACAGAAGAGAGGAAATAAACTGATTTTAGGCAGAGAAGTCCGTTTTGGAATGAAAAATTGCATTATAGTTAAACAATATTTTTTTTCTATCTTGAAATAAATGTACTAATAGGCTGTGGCACACAGTCATATATCTCTATATGTAAAAGCAGATTGAAGCAATGGTTGGTTCTGTTTTATCTGAGAGATTCTGCTCGGCGCACACGCTCTCCCTGCCTCTGTAGAAATTATTCGCAGGATACAGTGAGGACGACCTTAAATAGGGGGCAGGACTAGGTGTAGCAGAACCCACTGCCTCCCCTTAGTGATGCAGTGAAGCTGCGCTGCGTTATGTCCGCTATATAAAGCGCACACAGCAGCAGCGCCTCACAGCTTTGGTGGACAGCTCCGTGGTGCTGAAATCTCAGGCGCACTTTCACTCACGCACCCAGATTACTAATATTCGTGACTGGAACCATGGAAGGATTCTCGTGGAAACTTTTTCTACTCTCTTGTCTGGTCGCCGTGGAGAGCTCCGCGCAAGACTTCGGACAGACGCAGTTTATTTGCACGTCGGTACCCAAAGATATGGACTTGTGTTCCGCCACGATGCAAAACAGCGGGCCTGCGGAAGACCTGAAGACCACGATCACACAGCTACGCGAGACCGTGCTGCAACAAAAAGAGACTATTGTGAATCAAAAGGAGACAATCAGGGAACTAACGTCTAAGTTGAGCCGCTGTGAAAGTCAGAGCCTCCCGGCGGCGGCGGGACCCGGCGGGAGGCGCCCGGGGGCCAAGAACACGATGGGAGATGTATCTCGGGGCACCACGGATACTCTGGCCCAGCTGGGACAGACTTTACAGACGCTCAAACAGAGACTGGAGAATCTAGAGGTAGGCAAGCAGAGGAGAGAAGTTAATAAAATTAGCTTCCTGCGTTAATTAGACTAGCGGGTGAAACTAATGCTGGACTCACATGTGTTACCTGACATCTTTCTCATTTGGAGGGACGCCAGCTAGTAAAAAGTATTCTGAATCATGTGCCATAGAAACATAAAACAAACTACTTAAGCTTAAAGTTTAATATTAAAATTAAGTTGAATAAATATCCACTTGAGAAAGAGAAAGTCTTCCACTCGTTTTATCTCTTTTCTTAAACTCAGTGTCTGTTCTGTCCACTGCAGCAGTACAGCCGGGGGAATAACACCGTGCAAGCGAACAGCCTGAAAGATCTCCTACAGAACAAGATAGACGACATGGAGAAGCAAGTTCTGTCCCGGGTCAACACTTTAGAGGAAAGCAAACCTGGACCAAGGAATGACACGGAGCAGAGGAACATAGTAGAGTCCACGCTCACATCTCTGCACCACCGGATCACGGATCTGGAGAAAGGTGTGTTTGGATTTTCAGGGCGCAAAGGATTTTAAACAGCTCATGTTGCTTTCACGCCTTTGAGTTAGGTTCTGTTGGAGGTAAAGCCGGTTAAGGGGGAAGTTTAATTGGTTTATTAGTTCGAAGCTGCTTTTGCCTGCAGAGGAAAGATCAGACATCTTCTGTGCTAAAGCATCCATAAACGTTTCAGTGCCGCAACCATTACGTTGCGCACCGATATGAAAGAGAAAGCTGCATTTCTTTGCATAACTGAGGACCTGTTAGCTGCTTTCTTCGCTAACTTTATATTTTTATTTGCCAAAAACATCATCATCATCTTCTGCAGGAGCCTGTGTGCAAAAATGTGATTTCCTGAGATCAGGAGTCGAAAGTTTGAATCGCGCGTCATGAGTTGGAGCTATGGTCTTTTCAGCATTTAACACGTGCAAATGCGCGTGCATATATATGAAAGCACGGAAAAGGGAGGGGATAACAGCCATCTTATGCGTCAGCAAAAAAACAAACAAACAAACAAAAAACAAAAGAAAACAAAAAAAAAGTGTCGGAATAATCTGTTCGATCAATAATAAAATAATAACGAGAGCAAATAAGTTGAAATAATTTCAGACACGCTCCGGTTTTCTTTTTTTAAGGCCACTCAAAGAGAAAGAGATTTTCTCCCAACAGTTTATGTATGGAATGCAGATGGAGTCATGAAGGTCGTGTCTCTCTAAATAAACCCCAAAATATGAATAATATTGTTCATTTTAGCTGACATTACTTTCACCCACAGGTAAAGACACCAGGCCAACAGATAAGTTCCAGCTCACCTTCCCCCTGAGAACCAACTACATGTATGCCAAAGCCAAGAGGAGCCTTCCTGAAATGTATTCCTTCAGTGTGTGTCTGTGGATAAAGTCCAACGCCTCCCCTGGGGTGGGAACACCCTTTTCTTATGCCGTCCCGGGTCAATCCAACGAACTGGTGCTGATTGAGTGGGGGAACAATCCCATGGAGATTCTCATCAATGACAAAGTAAGGGCGAGATTTCTCATTATCTTTTTTGTCACTGTGGTTGTTTTGCTTTTACACGTAAGATGTTAAAATGTAGAATAATTTGCAGAGGAAACAGCAGGAAGAAAAATGTCTACATATTTGCCACTTTCTCTGCATCTGGATTCAGAATGAAAATAGGGGCTAAGGTGAGCAATAGAGGCCAGATTTTTAAATAGAGGTGGAGATGTGATGTGGAAATGATTCAGCACAAGGGAGAGAAGGTGGACCTTTTAGGCAAGGAGTTACAGTGCAATTAAAGCATGAGAAGGAAATTGTTAACAGAATGAAAAGACACTTATGAGAGATCTCTGTCCTAGGTTGCAAAGCTGCCGTTTCTCATCAACGATGGCAAATGGCATCACCTCTGCATCACGTGGACCACCAGGGATGGGATGTGGGAGGCCTTCCAGGATGGAGTGATGAGGGGCAATGGAGAGAATCTGGCACCGTACCACCCCATCAAACCAGAGGGAGTGCTGGTCCTGGGACAAGAGCAGGTAGATACTCATTTTCAGTGATTGTGATGAAATCCCCCACAGACAGCATTTGGAAACAATACCTCAACTAATTATGCATTTAATTCTGGACACAGATTAGTGTGGATATTTATGAAATGAAACTGTGGCACACTGAAAGAGTGGCCGATTAAAGCTTCCCAGTCTAATTAGAGTGATTGTTACAGTGTGAGTCATACATTTGGCATGAATTGAGACAGAAAACACAAATGAAGTAAAATTCACAGGATTTGCTTCTTGTTTAGAGCAAGACACATCCAAGATGAGCACTGATAAATAAGTTTCTACTGATTTTAACAAGTCTTTTTATGTAATGCAACTTTGTACAAATCTGCATCATATTATGAGATTTAAATAATCTTCACCAGAAAAGATGCTAACTCCCTTTATTTCAACCAGAAAAGACAGATCTGAAACATGAAGCAAGTTTGAGTTTGCGCCTTTATTGACTATCAACTCTTCTCTTGTTCCACAGGACACCCTGGGAGGAGGTTTCGATGCAACGCAAGCCTATGTCGGTGAGCTGGCAAACCTAAATATCTGGAATAGGAAACTTTCTATTGCTGAGATCTACAACTTGGCGACCTGCAACAGCAAAGCACCGGCTGGCAACGTCTTCTCCTGGACAGAGAACAACATTGAAATATTTGGCGGGGCAACCAAATGGACCTTCGAGCCGTGCCGTTCGCTCAACTGAGCTCGCCATTCAAGAAAGGCCTCTCTGTATTTCTGAGCTTTTGTCGTTCTTGTCTTCATTTGACGTTTGTTAGAGACTATCTGAGTTATTGGTAAGCTTAAATCTGGAATTTATATGATTCTTAGGTATTCATGTGCAAAACAACACTTCTCATCTTGAGGAACAAAAAAAGAAAAAAATCCCATTCCTCGTGGAAACCGCTGTGAGAAAATGTTGGTATCTGCTATCCTTTTTTTTCTTTCTTGGATGTTCAGTTGAAAGCACACCTAAGCTTTTTGTTTGGCTTATTTCGTCTTGGACTGGCAGCTGGCAATCTGCGCCTTATGTTTGGACTATTCACAATCTAAGTGAGGAATTACATAACCAATCCCACCCTCCTTTCCCTCTGGAGAGTGGGAGATTACGCTGTCCGTCCAATTCTCGTCAGTGTTTGGCGCTGTGAAGTGATGTCTGATGCGGTACAGCTCCCAGCAACCCCCATCCCTCTGCCCTCCTCCAGGCTCCCGCACCCCCTCCTCTCTCCTTCACGTCGCCCCTGCCGCCCTTCCGGAACTTGCACTGTGACTGACAAAGAGGAATGCCAGGAGAGGAGGGTACGATGAAGGACACTACAAAGTCAGACTGTGGTACAAGTCTAATCATTGTTCGCTTCAAGTGTTTCTGTAAGGATGTTAACTTGCCAACATTGCTACGAAGCCTGGGTGCCTTGGGCTGGTGCAAATATTCAGCACATTCAGTATGTTTTCAGTTGCAAATTCAATGTTTACCAGTTTGTGTTTCTTTTTCTGAGTCAGGTTAAGTTTCTTGTTCCTCTCTGGTTGGTAAATGTAATTTAATTCTGGTTTGTTCTCTGACATGACGTGTTTTGGCAGGTGTTTGTACTACTCTGTATTAGGAATGTTGCAGTATCTGTATAGTAACAGCATGGATGACGGAGTGCTGTGAAAGCATTGTTGAAATCTGCTTTACTATCTTCTCTGGGTCTGGGTTTTTTACTGTATTGTTATATGCTCCAAGCATGGCAAAACTGAGAGATGAAGAATTTAATTTTTGTAATAAAATTGTGATACTTAACGTCACAGTGCACTCCTCTCTTTATGTGTGTGCAGTCATTCATATTTATCCCTGTGTAGGCTGACATATGAAATAACAGAAGATTCTATATTTTTATTAAATCTTTTTTTGTTGGATATTTAAACAAAATCCAGCGTTTTTCTTTTTCTTGGTGGCAGCAATTTTACAAATGACTCCTTTTAATTTCAGGACATTAATAAATCCAAACATATCAAACTGTTTACAACAGGGTTTTTAATGAACCTTTTGATGGACATTTTGATGTGAGCTGTGTCTCAGAGGCTCATATCTGATGATGCATTTGGTGTTCGGAGAGGTATTCAGACATTTTGTGTCTGCAAATTCAATGAGGCAGCAAAAAGGTGCCTCATCATCTCAGCTTTTAGTGGTTGGAGTTTAAACTAAAACTGCTGTACATTAAAGTCACCCTTTCAGGCTGACTTCACTTTAAGCAGTAGTTCCCAACCTGTTTTCCCTGAGGACTCCCTTCACTAATACTAAAAAGCCGTGGATCCCACACTGAGCTGAAACAATGCTTGGTTTCATGCTTTTATTAGCAAGATTCTCACCATAAATTAAATTATTATTTTTTTTATTATTTTAATAGCTATTTAGGTTTATTGGATGTTTTTGCTTTTTAAATTTAAAACACCAATGTTTTCCTCACTGGGATCCTACATGCCGGGGGCTATGCCTGCTTGGGTTGCTGCTGCAGGGCTCACCCTTGTCTGGGTGTTTGGTGTGGTCCTGCACTGCAGCTGAATGGACATGTGTGCTTTTTGAGCCTGAGTGTGTAAGAATCAATGATAGGTGTGTGTTTTTAATTTGGTTAGATCTTACATTTAGGCATTTAATTTGATATTTAGTCATTGCTGTTATTATAAAAAGCAGTTTGTGCTACTTTTGGTAGGAAAAATGCTATAAAAATAAAATTAGCTTTGATTTGATAAATAATGTGCTCTGGCTGAGTCTTGTCCTTCGATGAAGCCAAAGTTAAATTAACAACATGTAGCCTTACATCTACTCTGTGGTATTTGTCAGACATGTTTCATTAATAAAATACTGTGGGAAAAACAAAGTTTACCAGGACAGACTTGAAGTGCTCCGGTACTGTAGCTCCACCAGCTCACTGACCTCACTAAACCCCAGTACATGGACAACAATGGATTTGATGCACAATTTGTAGCCTTATAGATGGCTTTTTAAAAAATTAATTAATTATTTTTTTTATTTTTGACTACGGATACATGTGTGCAAATATTATATAGCAGTTCTGGATCTGATGTAAAAGGTTTTCAGTGTTCTCAGGCTCCCAAAATACCAGTTCCATGTGAACAAAGTGTCCAGATGATTAAAAAACAAAAGCTTGAGTGGACGCTTTAGCTGGTCTCTGTGGACACGGTCTTAACTTTTAATCATAAAGGTGCTCTTTGGGGGACCCCAGGTTGGGAACCACTGCTTTAGAGGACCTGTAGCGCTGCACATTTACATCAATGAGGGGCTTTCTTTTGGATTTAAATCAAACTCTTGACTTGTTCATTGGGTCACTAACATGTAAACTACTTTTAAACAGCCACAGTTGACTAAAATGTAATCATCTCTGGCTATTAAACTTTAACTATTACTATTTAAAGTTAACACGGATGCATTCACATACAATATTTTACTTCTACAAACATGTATAGTGATGCTTTTCTGTATTTTATAATTTTATGACTTTTTATTCAGTTTATTTTTTTATCCATTCTATAAAATATTATAAAATATGTTGTTAAATTTATATAATATAAATAAGCTTCAAAGATATAGCAGTATCCTTTTCTTGTCCCATTTATCATTGAGGAAAACTTGGTTATTACAATGTATGCATACATTTTAAATGTTCTTATACATTTATTTATTCTGAAGTGAGTTGAAGTGTAATGGATGACTAACTAAAGTCCACTGAAGTGACTAATTTGCAGAAGCAACATCCTCACTGATGCATACACTACACTACAGTGGACACCATCAAAGGCTTCATTGTTTCATCCTAATAGGAAATCATGTAGAACAAACCTTGTCAACACAGCTAAAAGACAGTGGTGCTACAGTTTGTGCTGAGAAATTGTGAGATGGCAGCATTTCTCTAGATCCAATTATCTCAGGACTTGTTGGACCACTGTTCTGCAGATTTTAGATTTCTCTGCTGATTCAAGTTCTTCAGCTGCTTGTTCTCAAGTTCTCCACAAGCCTTTTATTAACCCACTGATCTGAGTAAGGTGTGTTGCAGCAGGAAACATCTAAAACCTGCAGGACCCTGACCCAAGCCTGAACACAAATATCTGTGAATCTGAGCCTCATGTCGTCTTCCAACTTTACCTTCTAAAACCTGATGGTTGATATTGAGAATGTCTTTTTTTTTGTGCCAAACTGTATTATTATATTGTACCATAATTTGATAGTTATGGAGCTACAGCAGCATCTTACAAAAGGGGTATTCATATTCTGGACAACAAAGAAGAAAGAAAGAGAGAAATAAACTCCTGTTAATCATGCCCTGAAAGATTTTTTTAAATACTGATATTGTAAAACTGCAACATTTTACACAGTGAATGGATGTACCAATTATACTGGTTTGAGGTTGGATTTATTGTTCAGGGATGTTTAATTTACAACTTACTGGCTTTCTACATCAAACACAATGTGTAGTTTTTTGGTTTTCATTTAAAACTTTTAACATAGAAAAACTCATTAACAGAACATGAAGAAAGCCATTAGATATTAAAGGAAAACGGTCATATTTTTAAGTAAGTGAAGAAGTGCTTAGTAACAAATAAATAAATAAATAATACATGTCCTTAAGAGCCATCACCATCCTGGATTCAGATGGCATTTTGTTCTCAAACTGACTAGATTGAACAAACAGTGCCTCCTACTGGCTAACAATAAAATTACATGAAGTACGTCAGATCTGAACTCAATGACGCCATAAATTTTAGTAGGTGTGGTCTGCTTTTATTATTATTATTTTTTTTTCCACATGTGCTGTGTTAAGAACAAATAATGCAGAAATGTGTGTGTTCATGTAATTAATGATTAAAAGCCAAGACTCAGTGACCGAACGTTCTGTTGCTCCATCATGATACATTCATTTTGTATCACGTAGACATTTTGATCAGTCAAGGCTGTTTCATGGAATATGACAAGTGTACCCTCTGGTACAACACTTTTATATTTCCCATCAGACACGCTGGCTCCCAGTAACAAACTGTTATTTGGCAAACATTAAAAAAAAAGAGATTAAAACAAAAGCAAACCAAGAGATGACGTGCATACTGCACCAAAGAGACATTTCCTGGCAAGTAAAGGAACAAATATAGAAACAGTATCCAAGTAAATAAACAACTTTTAAATGTGCTCTTTATAGAAAAAAGATATTTGAAGTAAACCATCACTACTGGTTGGCAACATGCCCTGAGCACAGTTTGAGGTTTGAAGATGGACCCAGATGAAACCACAGTGATCTACTTTGTGATGTCTCGCCTGCATACCAGCCATGGAAGCAGAAGAGTAGAGTAGGAGATGACTACAGGGCAGCAACCTCCACTAAACAACCAACCTCAGCCCAGACCAGATCTGCCGACTCGTTGAGATTTGCCTGATCGCCACCTTCCTCTTGTGTTAGCTTCTTGTTACCATGTCTTGCGTTAAGTAGTCAGTGTTAACTCGTGTCTTACATCAGCCAATAAATACCCTCAAAACAGTTAATTTTAATAAAATTTGTATTTCACACATTGATTACTGTGTTAGGGCTTCCTTATACATGAAAAGATTGGTTTTAATGTTTTTTTGCAGCCCCCAGGGGGGCCTCTCTTTTCACTGCGCACCTCACATTTTCACTGTAAAGAAATAATAAAATGAAGCTCAAGAGAATTTTTATAAATAAATAAAAGGTTGATAATTACTAAGAAGTTTTATAAGACATCTGTTCAATAAATGAACTGAGCAATACTACTATCTGTGGTGTTACAGGCCATTTTTAACCCACACACGTACTACAAGAAAAAGGCAAAATATTTATTTTTTTATTTTCCAGCTGTCAGGGGTTTTGTTGTGGCTGCGCTGTTAGATGTTGAGGCAGGTCTTGCTGAGGGGGATGCTACCGGTGATGCTCTGTATTCTGGTAATGGTATAGTTGGAGTGCCAGGTGAGCTCTGCAGCTCTCTGACTGCAAATGCTGCTGCTAGGTCTCGGGGTACTGAATCTCTTCGCTCACTGTGTGAATTGGTATTGGAACTTCTAACCGCCTCAAAAAATATTTACCACTTTGTAATCTGCTAAAACTTAAAAATTGGTTTTCTAACAAAAGAGAAAGGATAATGGAGGTTTCTATGGACAGAAACATGGATGTGCCATGGCTTCACTGTTGTCTCCCATTGTGACCAACTTCTACATGGAAGAAGTGGAAAAGAGAGCCCAAACCTCATCAGCAGAAGTCAACCAGGCCATTGTTCCAGGCATGTAGGTGCCACATGGGTCAAAATCAAAACCAACGAAGGTCAGACTTTCAACTTGATGGACAAAGGTCACACAAGACGATGCAATATTGATAAACCTTCTCAATCCGTTTGTTTCCACTGACTCTTTAACTGGTTTAAAGGTTTAAAATCCAACAAATTCCATGTAAATATTCATAATTAATCATTTTCCAGAATTTGAAATTTTCTAATATCGTGTTTCAGTGAAAAATGGTCCATGGGGAGCAAAAAGAAATAGTAACCGAGCCTTGATTGAAACATCTGGTTAGTTGCAGGCCCTGACCGGCATTTCTGCATGTTGAATTCTCATCCTTGGCTTGACTTTGTGGAGGGATTTTTCTTTATTTGAGAGAGCTTTTACATACCTTTACATATCATCTGATACTCAGCAGACAGCAACCAAGGTCAAGAACCCGTGAAAAGAACGACAGTGTATTTATACAAAGAGCAGATTCCTGAAGCATGTACCGCCAATTTTATGAAAAAGTTTTATGGACATAAAACACACCATGCTGCATAATGCTAAGTTTTCAGTGTATTGTTGCTCCTTGTCGCTACAAAAATATTATTTTCTGTCTTTAAACTGAGCTATCTTTCCTGGTTTTCAGAGATGCAAAGAAAAATGTGGAAAAATTACAGTGAAATTAATCTTCTTTATAACTTTTTCTTCACAAGTCTTTTCCCCAGTGGATTTGACCATTTGTAACCACAGAAAACAAAATGCAATCAGACAACAATGGTTATAAATGGAATTGCAGAGAACCCTTTTAAAGATGACACTCTCATCCCAGCATGCTAGATACAATTAAAGGAAAATGAACAAATTTAGTGTATTTGTAACAGGCTGGTAGTAAAAACAAGAACCTAAAGATCCAGTTAAAAATAGGTTTGTCCCAAGTTTATCCCTTGAGTTACATGTGTTTGTCAGCATGATTGATGTTAATGCTCGGGCCTTATTCACCATTGTCGACAGATTAACAGACCCTCCTGTGTCAGTAGCACCTGAACTTTGTTCCACAAAGGCCTGCAATGAGTTCGCCAAATTCTTCACAGAAAAAATCCAGAACATCAGACAAACAGTTGATTCATCAGCAGCCACACTTTTCAGGAAATATACTGTGTCTTTTGAAAACCAATTTAAACACCATGACACAGTTTGATCCCATTAGCAGCAAAGTTCTAAGCAATATCATATATGAGCTGAACTTCTCCTCTTGCTGCTTGGACATCCTGCCCACAGGCTTCTTCAAAAAGGTCTCAAGAACTCTGGAGCCAGATCTGTTACAGATTGTTAACTTATCTTTAATTTCGGGCGTCTTCCCAAAACTTCTAAAAACAGCTGTAATCAAACCCCTGCTAAAAAGAGACAACCCAGACAAGACACAAATGAGCAACTACAGACCGATCTCAAATCTTCCTTTAATAAGTAAGATGATTGAGAAGTTGTTTTTCATCAGCTAAACAACTTTTAACATAAAACAGCTGCTACGATGTCTTCCAGTCAGGTTTTAGACAGCACCACAGCACTGAGATGCTCTGACCAAAGTCATAAATGACATATGTTTGAATACAGATGATGGAAAAATGTCAGTCTTAGTCTTACTGGACCTCAGTGCTGCATTTGATACAGTTGACCACAATATATGGCTTAAACAACTGGAGAACTGGGTGGGTCCTACCAGAACCCTCGGGTCATCTGGATCCAGTTTCTTATCAGTCCCCAGAGTCAAAACCAAACACGGAGAAGCTGCATTCAGCTTCTATGTGCCACATGTCTGGAACAAATTCCCAGAAAGCCTCAGATCAGCTGAAACACTCAGTTTATTTAAATGAAAGTTGAAGACCCACCTGTTCTCTGCTGCATTTCAATAGTTCTTACTAGGAGCCCAGATCTGCAGCTGGTTCTTTTACGCTGAAATCTTAACTTTAATTCTTGAATGGTCTTGTATATGCCTTGCCTTGCCTAAGTTTCTTATCAACCAAAAAACACATTCTGAAAACAGTCAGGTACACAGACTGGACTGAAAATGAGGGAAAATCATCCCAAATTCACAGAAAAACTATCAGAAAACCTCTTCAAATTTACAAGGAAGTCTGGCTACTTTTAAGCAAGCTGTAGAAAAGTGAAGGCTGACTCAACTCTGTATAGGACAAAACCTTTATCTGAAAAATGAACCATGATAATAATAAAAAAAAAAGTATCAGAAAGTTTAAGAATAAGCATGAAAGACAGTTGTGAATGAACGGAAGCCAACACCTCATTTAAACTGTTTGAGACCAGCAGGCTCCTCCACGACCTGCTGAGCACATACTGACCAAGGATTTATCGCAGCATGAATGACGACATAAGCTGCCTCACATTTCGACGCCACTACACCCGTCAATGGAAACATAATCACAAGGACTGCTCGCCGGATGCAGCTAATACCTTGCTGTCGTAATGCTGCTAAGCCCTGACGGAATATATTGCTGAAGTGCACTCGCATTTGTGCTCCAGGCACTGCTTTGTGCAGAATTTAAAGCAGATAGACTAAAATAGATCTGGGCAGCCTAAAGGATGATCTTGCACCTTTGCATGAGTAAGACACAAAGACAAAGCCACCTCTTACATGAGCAGTCTAGACTGACGGCTTTCCTTGATGAAATAGTGGAGGTTATGTTGAAGGCACAAAGTCAGCTGATTATGTTGTAATTTCACTGTAAAGCCTGGACATAAGCACCAAACCAGCTGAAGGACACAGAGTACAGAGCAACTTCTGAGCAGTTGTTAGTCATTTTTTCTGCTTTTTAAGTATAGCACGTTACATAATGTTTTGCTTACAAAGCACATATCTAAGGGCACGTCCTCACCAGGCAATGTAAACAGATGCTGTGGATCATCTAAGAAGTAAGGAGAAGGTGCCCTATTATTTTTTTTAATCCCACATGTTAGGTAAAGTTTGGAAATGCTGTAAGGCTGCAGTTTGTACCTCAAAACATCCTCCTGATGTCAAAGTTGATGTTCAAGTGTTTTTACAAGTGGATTTTCACCACTGTCAAACACACTCCAAACACACTGTTAAACTTTCAAAGTTACATTAAATTTATGTTTACTTTCCCAGATAATTAATAAGATGGCCCCTCCACCACTCAAAACGTTGATTAAATTAACATGTGTAGTGCCTTACCCAGATGGAAAACTGCGTTGGGACAATCTGCATCCGGACTGAAAACAGTAACAGAAGGGAACAAACTTCCAGCAGAATTAAAAATATGCCAACACAAGAAAACATCTTTTAAAAAACAGTCATGGCAACATTATCGTGTGTGTGTTTCCCTTTGGCAGTAAAAAGAAAAATGTGTAAATGTCCCCCAATATCTTTGTTTTTACCTTAATGAGGGACATATGGTGGGCGGGGAGTTAAACAGGCTAAACTCATGCTTACTTTTAGAACTATTATTATTATTATTATTATTATTATTATTATTATTATTATTATTATTATAATTATTATTATTATTATTATTATTGTGTTTTCTGTACTATTTTACAGTATTTAAAATGTACAGTGTGCTTGTTTTTGTTTTTACTATTGTCTGTACTCTATGTATTTTCTATGTGTACTGGACTCCAGATGAGCTACAGTCTGGTACAAAGCATATTTCCCTTTGTTATCAGTGCTACTGTACATGGTCCCTGTATAAACTACATACACAAATTAAACAAACCTGCGCCTCATACTAGCGTATCTGGCTTTGTACGAATTATTTGTAGACCTGCTTCTTGCCTGCTACTTGCTTCCCATGACCCTGAATTGAACTAAGCTGTATAGAAAATTAATGAATGGACGGATGTCATTCAATGTAAACTCAATATGATTTACATTTCAAGACTCTACACTCAAGACTCATTTCAAGACTCAGTTTATAAATGCAAACAAAAACATGTTGCTATGAGAAGGGCTTACAGTATATTTAATAAGAAATGAGGAATGGAAGCACAGGTGAAATTCCGCATCTCATTCAGTAAAACATGCACCGGTTGGACATCAGATATACCACATTGCAATAAAACCTTATAAAATATTCAAGTATGTACAGCAAGCTGTAGAACAAACACAGATACTGCTAACATAGAGGGACAGTAGTTAACTGAAAGCTTGTGTGAAGAAAGTTTTGACTCTAATTTCGAGTGCAGACAGGGCTGCAAACGGACTTCAGGTCAGCAGGAAGTTGGTTCCAGAGGGCAGGAGTGCAGTGAGTGAAATCCCCCTCAGCAAATTAGGATTTAACTAGAAGACCTACGACTGATGACCTGAGAGATCTGATCAGGGTATACACTGCCAGGAAGTCAAAGATGTACTGAGGGCCTAAACCGGACTATTAAGATGATTCTGAAAGTGATTCTGTAGCTACTGAACAGACAGTTAGTGACGAGGCTTCATTACAGCAGACATATGTGCTCATGCATTTTAAATGTACTGAAGTCTGACTGTTTAAATAAATGTCTCAGATGGGGGTATGTGTACCCCTTGGGGTACTTGGAGACACTCCTGGGGGTATGTGACTTAATAAATCTGACTTCAGTTTGTATTATGCGTCAGTTCAGGGGGTCAGGATTATTACACACATGTGGAAATGTACACGTTTGTACATTTGAAATAAATGGAAAAGTTACTCTGATCATCATGTGAAATACTGAATTGTTGTGTTGTGATCTTGTAGATCTGCAAATTCTAACACGCGTGTAAATCAGTTGATATATAAACAAGCAAATATGTAAAATAAATAAAATATTTATAACTTTGTAAAATATATTACAAAAATATATAAAATTGATCAATTTCATAATCTGTGATTAGAAAATATAAATTTTATTTTTTTATATTTGAGATATATAGTAAAATATTTTTGGTTACATGCTGTTTTTTTACTGGTCCGATCTACCGGAGACCAGACTGAGCTGAATGTGGAACCTGAACTAGGATGTAAATTGGCAACCCTGGATACTTGGCTAAAACATTATTCTACTGGGGGGTACAATGTTGAAAAAAGCTTGAGAACCACTGGTTTATATAATGATATGAATGTGTTCAGCACATTTTATTATCCAGGCACAAACACAATGTGAATAAAAATAGACTAAAGTAGTAATACACATCCATGATTAATAGAGAATTATAATGAAGTGTCAACAGGTTTTCTGTCTGATTCTCTGGACTAACCTCAAGTATCTCAGTTTTTACTGTCCAGCTCTAAAAGAGTTGAAAATGTTTATAAAACACGACCACAAAGTGAAAGTTTGTCTGTAACTTGTTGTGTTGATGTGCTACCAGAGCAAGAAGCAAAATGTTGTCCATTAAAGTGATGTTTAATGAACATCAAACTCTCTTTTCATGATGTCTGTCCCTTCACGCCAGTTTTACAAGAAGCATATCTATGGGATAAGGTTTGTGCCACTAGGAAGCGAATCTGAATTCTTTATATTTGAATTTGAATCATTCAATTT
>JBAFTA010000005.1:32107177-32134573 GCA_036919975.1 Melanotaenia parkinsoni | reverse complement strand
AGATTCAAATTGAAGGATTCAAATTCAGATATAAAGAATTCAGATTCGCTCCCCAGTGGCACAAACCTTATCCCATACATATCATAACAATACATTAAGGCTGAATTCACAAGGCATATCTTGCATCCAATAAGCTGCAACTCATCCAGACATGAGAACAACTCCCATCTGCGTTAGTAATTAAATGAATTCTGAGGCCAAAACAAAGATCGGCTCCACATTCAGATCTGTCACAACCAAACTGCAGAAGCAAGTATTTTTAAAGAGGAGGTCTCTGGAGTCAAACCATCCAAAACACACACGATTTGCGGCGCCACCATATATCAATTCCTCTCTGAGGGCTGTTATTTTCTTTTGGGGAGATTGAGTGGATAAAGACGTGACATCTTGGCTGACATCTCATTAATTCATGAGCTGTCCCCCGTGGCAGAGGAAAGACGCCAACGATGCTTCCGCTCAGAGCTGCAGCAATTGCTCTTGTTAAGATCGAGGTGACAAAGCAAGTGTTTTGGTTGTGTATGCTCAACAAATAATGCCAGAAGAGTGTCTGCTGAAAGAGTGTTAAGTATCGACACATGGTGAGGCCTTTGCACTATTGACAACCTGCTTTGTGCTGAGCTCCAGGACCAGTTTAACTAGCAGCAGATGCTTAAAAGTGGACTGCCAACATCAAGTTCCCCCATCAGATGAGCTGTAGAGAGAAAGCTTAATCCTCCTCCTCTCCTCTTTCCTTTCCACTCTCCTCCTGTGGTGAGATCTCACAGCAGGGAGGGAAACTTGTGGCATTTACTGATCAGCAGAAGCTTCCAGGAAGGATGCAGGGAGGATAATGAGGCTTCCTGGGCAGCCTGGACTCGAGGTGGATGAATCCTTTTTATTTATTTATTTATTTTTAACCATTTTTGAACATCTGATGTGTAACTCCTAACTCTATACAGACTAAATATCTCAGTGGGTTTACAAGCCTAAACCAGCAGCAAACTGTGAACCAGTACACGAGGGCAACAACAGGCCGAGCTGTTACAGAAGCAGGATTGTCTGCCAACCTCCAAACTGATGCCGTTACAGTGGACACCGTCACCTTCTTTGTTCATTCAAACTGACATATTAAGCCTTTAATAATGCAACTTTTGGCTATGCTATTGACATATGAATATTCTTTGGGTTGATAAAGCTAATGAAGTAGGAAACAGCTCCCTGCTGACATGCACTCGTAGCTATGCTGCAACATTATACTGCCGTTTGAAGTTGTGCTCTGAGCCATGCAGGATCTGACTTCTGCTTAGTCTATCCTGCAAGATAATTAGCCTGCGTTGCATCATTAGACTTCATTAATGCTCTAATGCTGCTGTGGAGAACGGAACAGGTAATCAGCTGCATCATCGTGTCAGTTCTGGCCTTAATGCCTAAAACAAACTTCATGTTCCTGCTGGAGGTAAAATACAAACTTTAAATTGTTTCTAAAACTGGACAACTGCCCGACAGCTAACAGATGGAAGTCAGAGCTTTTCTGGACCTTCCTCTGAACAACTCTAGTTTAAAATTCAGTTCATTTCTTTTTACACAAGATTCCAAAATTTATTGTAAAACATGGCCCCTTCGCTAGAGTAAAACACCTGAAAAACATGGTTTGACAGAACAACAAATGAGGACATGTGAGGGCTTCATAGCTGCCAGGTTTGGCCAGGGTTTTTCTTCCTCTTGAGATATCAGCATGCCATCGGAATGCTGTATAATACAATTGTGAGTAATACATGTTTTGATGGAGACTAGATGTAAGCTTTCTAAACTATTAATACACATCAAGGATGTTAAAATGTGGTTTTATCTGTTGTTTTTCCTCTGCTTTTATTTAGTTCCCTGCTTACCTGTGGGCGTGGTGGCTGGATCCTGATCACTCATTCCTCTCACTTGTGGCTCAAATCATTGGATTATTAAGAAGCTGGTGCAGTGCTTGACAACAAGGTGTTGGAGATCTGTTTGATTTGATTTAGGTGTTTTGCAGCAGAAAAACATGTAAAACCTGCAGGGCACTAACCCAAGAGGTCCAGAGTTGATGTTTCATGGTCTAGCTTGTCTGTATTTTGGTCCTGTAATGGACTGGAAGTCTGTCTAGAGCTGGACTGTCTAGCTCCAGCTCTAGACATTGGGCAGAACTTCATAGGCTTTTGCATCCATTTAATTTGAGTCAGATGTGTTGAAGCAGGGAAACAAAACCTGCAGACAGTGGCCCTCAAGGTCTGACATTGGACACCTTGGTCTAGAGTGTATTGCACCTCTCACCCTAGCTACTGGGATAGTCTCCAACTGATATTGAAAGTGGATGGATAAAGACTATCTGCTGGGCTCTTTAATCTTCTCGGGCCGGTTGTTCAAACGTAATCTGATCGGATTGGATCAAATCATGAAAATGTGTTGTTCAAAAGGGAAAGAAGGATTCCGAAATTAGATTGGATCACATAATCTGAGGTAAAACCTCAGATTTGAACAAATAATAGTATCTTTTTATTCGGTGCGTATGCTTATATGTTGCGTCTAGCTTGTTTAACCGTTACAGGGATGAAGTAGATAGAGTAGCATGGGCTCCTATTAAGCCTGTCAGCATAGTACAGCAACAATAAAAAATAACATTAACTCGTTCCCGTCAACAACAAAAACAAATATAATATATATATCCATGTTCCTGTCAGTCATCGCTGCATATTCAGGGAAGAACCTGTCATGAATCATTTCTTACAGCTGCATCCTTCACTACACGTCCAGTCAGTCCCTTACTCTGACAACGTCAAAGGTCGGTCTGGTTCCTCACCACGGGGCTCCGGTGCGTAACTAACATCATCATAGAGAGGGACGTTGTGCCTTCGTGAAGATGTTTCCAGAATATACACAATGTAGTTTTTAACGGATTAGTTTTATATTTGTTGTGGATGTTCATGATTGCTGTGTGTTGTTGCTAAGTGAAACTTACTTAAAGTAACCCCATACCGGCTCTTCTACCTGTTTCCTTCACATAGCCGGAAGCCCACATTGATTTAAATGCTGGTTATCCGGATTTGGTGATCCAATGTTTGAACAACCGGGGTAAACGTAAGCTGAATTACGTGATCCTCCATCCTGAAAAATGTGATTCCCAAAACCAGATAGCTTTTATCTGGATTCAGTTTTTTGAACAACTGGTTCCTGAGAGTGGGATGTCGATGTATTGAACATCAGATCTGCTGGGTTGTCATGTCAAGAATTCTTGAGTTTGTACTTTCTTCAGATACATGCTTTTATCCAGAGAAAAGTGTTAACATTTTTTCTTTGTTTATACAAAAGCAAAATCCCGAATAAGGATAACAAAACTTTGATTTATTACAGATGCAGAATCTCTCTTAACCTGTCAGCATCCAAAGCAAATGTGGACAATCCCAATAACTCAGGCCAGTTCTTTGAGTTATAGAAGCCTTTTGAAGTGGAGTTTGATGTGCAGCCTTGCTGAGTTATAACCCTCTCTGCACAGATGGGTGCTCTGTACTGTGGTTCAGGTGTTTCCTTGCTTTCTTAGTGATGTTTGTCTCAGGTAGCTGTAGGTCCCTTCCTGGGCTTTGGCCTCTGTGCATTTCATGAGTCATTGCTTATTCTTCACTTGATTATGTAATTGTGAATGATTTTTTTCCCTTTTTGTCTTCTTCTGCTGTGTAAGGGTCATGATGCCAATATACGAGTGACTTTGTAAAGCTTCAGCTCAGGCAAAGAGAAAATCAAAACAGCATGCTGCCATAAAAGCACCAATGCTGAAAAAATCCCACTACACTTCAGATGTGCTCTGATTTATTAAAGCACCTTGCCCTCACCTACTGCCTCTGTAATCCCAACTGGATCCTCGGTGAAATACGTAGTCCTGACACACAATAACAGGATGTCAAAGAGAAAGCTGAAGGAATGCCGGGGAGAGTGAAGGGGAGGAGTCCTGACCTCATTTAAAAAGCTGCCTCTGTGAGGAAAACAAGTTTGGAATTTGTCAGAAGAAAAGTTGGAAACTTTGCTTTCTTATTGCACATTAAAAAGAAAATGCACGCTTTTCTTGTTCAGTCTGGAGCTTGAAAATGGCTCCTAATGGAGGGTAAGATGTATACTGTGTACTTACAGTCAATTTATTACAACAAAGGAGTAAAAAGAAAAACAAATTGAACAGTAAAGATAAGACCCAATAGACCAATGGAATTTCAGTAAATAAATACAGACAGTTGCTTCAGTTAATGTATATGGAAGAAGCAGTAAAAAGAAAATCAAACAAACAAGAACAACAATAAGTGCTTGTTCTGGTTGTAGAATCATGATTTTCTGGAAATGATTTATGCATCTGCAAGTTGACACACAGTCTTAAAGGTTTTCAATCACAATTTCTGAAACTTTTGACTGACAGAAGTGTAAAAAGGGAAGCTTTATTTGCAATTCAGCTAGATTATATTACTTACACAAACACACACACACACTTATATATATACATATATATATCTATATATATATATACGAATATATATATATATATATATATATATATATATATATATAATGCTGCCTTAAAACTGGGCACTTCTGGCTTGTTTTGATGACATACTGACATTCATTATGTACACGTCTGGAGCTGTTGTTGCACTGCACGTCCTGGGGCTGAAATCTGCACTTTATAACTTCTTTTTCTTTTCCAGCCAGGAGCATCAGACGACAGCTGTGTTTTGCCTTTTGGTACCCCGTCACATACCAGCAACCGGATATCAACAGATGGGACATTTTGAATGTGCAACATAGCCTCCCTTCGAGGTGGTGGGGTTCGTATGTGTCGGGGGTCTGGGCCTGCCCGGATGTGCTGCCATGGTGTGGGTTGGTGCATGCCCTGGTATCTGGTTGCCACCCTGGTAGCCAGAGTATGGCCGGGGGCAGGAGGGGTGTATGGGGTTTGAAGGAGGACTGAGTGGGGTTTGAAACCTTCGCTCAGGCCACCCTGGATGGCCGGTTTCTGGTGGGGTCGGCGGCTGCTGATCTTTGCCCACTGGGGCCTGTGCTCCAAGACCGTGGGGGGCTCTGGCTGGGGCTGGGGTCGTCTTCGGGGTGGGGTAGCTTGGGTTTGTGCTCCGGGGTTGCTACTGATGGCCCGGGTCTCTGGGCTGCCCTGGTCTGCCTCTAGCCTCGGTAGAGGCATGGTTGCATTTGCATGATCTCACTCACCACTCCTCATCACTGAACACTCCTTGTTCATCATCCTCTGCATGCCGACACAGTCACTGAGTTGTCCAGTGGGTTTATGCACTAAGAGACCATTTTTCTTTTTTTTTCTGTGAGTTTGTATCTGGTTGTTGTTATGCTACTTTTGTGATATGTCTTTCTGATTTGGTTATTATTTAAGAACTTTTAATCACTGGCAGCTCTGTTTTTCTGTAAAAGCCGTAGGAAATTTTCAGGTGTGTTGTACAAGTGTAACAGTTTGCTGTGATAGTGTGGATTGAAGGGTCATTGCCTTTTGTCTGTGGTATTTTTGTCTCCTCTTTCTTCTTTCTGCTTCCCCTGTTGCTTCTTTTTGCTGTCGTCCTTCTTTTTCTGTCCCCTCCGGTCCAGCAAGATTACATAGATACCATGATTCAAAGTAAATAAATAAATAAATGAATCTGAGTATCAAGAGGAGCCTTATAGCCATAAGCCTCCCCTTGGCAGAGCAAATTTGTTCGGCACAATACAGCAACCAGAGTACCATTCTGCTTCCTATGATGCTGGACAGGACAGGTTAAAAAATAAAAAAAAAAAGAATGTGTAACCAACCGCTTCAGCAACGAAGGACATTGTTATAGGAAGCAAATGAAAAGAAAGTGAGTAAGTGAAAGGACAAGAGATTAGACGAGAGTCAACATTGGACTGACGTTTACTGGCTGGAGGGATCTCAGAGAAGAGACAGGATGCAAGATGGAGGCAGGATTGCACCATCAGGGGTGTCATGCCATTTTAAACTTACATCACAGAAGATTTTCTTCATGCTGAGAAAGCTCCAGTTTTGAGGTAGGATGAAATATTTCTACTAACAGTTTTACAAACTATGAAAATGGTCAAATGGCTCAAAATGTTCTATTATTAGCGTTAAGGCCCTTAACTTATCACCAACTAACAAGCAGCCATAACTCTGTAAGGTTACCAAATAATTAATAAAATCTGTTTTTATTAATAATTAAGTTGTGGTTTTGATCATTTTCTCATAAATAATTAACAAATAAATACATAATTTTTTAGTACTTGCTCAGAGGGAAAAGTTGAAGATGGAGTCATGCTTCTACAACATAACGGCATGCATTCCTCTTCCTACTGGTCCTTACATCACTGATGCAAATTATTCTCTCAATTATTTCAGAGGCATGTTTGTATCAGTCTTATGTTATGAATGAATTAAACTTTATTGTCATTGCAACAGGTGCAATGAAATTTTTTTCCAGTACAAACCCATCCAAGAGTAGACAACAGCAACATATAAACAAACAGGATCAGGCAAAATGTTGCAGTGCAGCGTGCCCTTTTAAAAAAATATGTTAATACTCTTATTGACTTAACTAGTTTAAGTTTAGCTAAAAGAAGGTTAGTTCATTTTTTTGTTTATTTATAAAATTCTGCTTGTTTATTCTTTAAAATATTTAATAAATTAGAGAATATTCTTTGTTGAAAATTTAATTGGTTTCAGATAACCAACAATTTCCCTCAGAGGAAAAATAAAATGTATTTTTCATTTAACTTTAAAATCAGTAAAAATAAATAATTGGTTCCTTCATAATAAATCAATGAACCTAAACTAATAAGCCGTCTGGAAAGGATGGGCAACTTCTCTGACAGTAGTGCCACAGCAGCGGAGAATTTAATCCTGATTACAAACTGCTTTGGACTCTCTGATATGTCCCTCTGTGTTCTGTACTGTTAGATTTTTAATGCTCATCCTTCTCGTTTTATCTCGCAGCCCTCTCATCCTCCTCCTCCATCATCTTTATTTCTCTCACTGTGAACCTTACTTGGTTGGCGCATGCTCTTTCTTTAGTTTTCTCTCACCCTCCCTCATTCTCCATAAATCCTTTTTACTCTCTCATGTTCCTCCCCTTTCTCTCTTGGGAAGGGGGTGGGCAATTCACACTTAGTGGTTTGCTGCATGGAAGAAAAAGATACAAGAAAAAAGGGTGTGGTGATAAAAAGATAATGGAGGAGGTAAAAGTAAAAGCATAGAAGACAAGGCGAGGAGGAGGAGGAGGCTCCACCTGGTGATGAGCAGGTCAAGTGGTTTCAGATGACGGTTATGGCCAAATATATTTCTCTGACAGTCCCACTCCTACTGTACTTGCTACAGGAGGTAGTGAAGTGTAGGATGAACTGTGAATGGGATGATGTATCCTTCCTCTGGGGTTAAGCAAAGAGTGAGCTCATATTCAAGGTCAGCAGCACGAACACTAAAAGAAGAGTCTGGTTGGGATTAACACCACAGGTTTCCCTCGAGCTTTGAGGGCTCTAATTGTAGTGCTCATCCCCTAATCAGGGATAGAGATGCTGTGTTTGTGCTGGGATTAACTAACAGTGGTAGAAGATGTGAAATAAAAAGACAGATGAAATGAACTGTCAAAAAAATAAATAAATAAAAAGCTCAAAGCAAAAACAGGGGAAGGAGTTTGGGGTAGATGGTGGCGACACAGAGTGGATTCTGCCACTGGGCACATAGATATTCCATCTTTAAAGATATCGCTCACGATTTTTTTTTTTTTTTTAGAAAACACAGGCTCCCTCTCTCCCTTCTCTCACTGCTTCTGTCCTCCTCCATCTCTCTCCCTTCCTTTCTCTTGCTCTGTGCCAGAGCACCGCAATAGCAGTATGAATAATTGAACGAGCTTGAGTCGGGAGTGAGAATTTCTGTTGCGGTTGTGTGTGGTGGTGCAGCAGGCAGGCGGGAAGGCATTCATGACAAAAACAAAATAAAAACACAAGAACAGTTCCTGACTGCTCCGTCTGCATCAGAGTAAATGTGAGAATAACCTTGAAAGCCCACAAACACACACAGACTTGCTCAGACTGAGTTGCCAGTGTTACAGTCACTGTGGGGATTTCAGCAAAAGGAGAATTTTCTGCTGCAGATGTACTAGAGGGTTTTGCAGCCTCATATGACATTGAGCTCTTGTTCAGAGTCAGAGTCTGCGGGAGAAGAGTACAGGCGATGTTTGATATAAATATTCCTGAGCAGACTGACACTGGAGGGGAGTCAGTGCAGGGCTGGATCAATCAAGTTTCCCAGAGGAGAAAGCACATAGCTACTGTACAGAGCACAAAAGTTAGACTTGTTCTGCAGCAGATATGTATGTGTGCATGTGATAAGAAAGAAGAGACAGAGGTGCTGCAGTCTTTGTGAGTGTCCAAGACAGAAAACACTCCACAGCGGATGTGTTTGCATACAGTCTGTGCGCTTGTGTGGATAAGAAAGCTGAGTACCTGTTTAAGTGCCCGTGAGATGTGGAACAGAAGGCAAACGTGACTGTGGGTGTATGAAAAGGCAGGAGGGTGCATCCACAGGGTGTTGTCATGCCAGACCCGAGCAGCTATAGCTGCAGTGTGTCTGAATTTATGTATATCTGTTCTACTTCCAGCTTAATTGGCCCAAATCTGCCATTCAGCGAGGCCAGTTCCTTGCCCCTCCATGTGGCCTCGTGGGAACACAAGCGACATATTAAACTAGCACTCTCGCACAGTCGAGCACACACACCTGCTCACTCGCGTTGCCACCATCTGGGAACAGCGCAGTAGGACGTGCAAAGTAATTAGATCACCTTCATTTTCACAAATAAACAGTATTCACACATATAACACCTTTGTGACATAATGTTTCACTCACAGCCAATTAAAAGCTGCTGTGTGGCCATACAGTGTGTATTCGATGAAAGTCTGTGAACTACAGATCAGAAGTGTGCAGACTTCTTTGCTTTTTTTCACACTTCACTCAATTTATGCTTTAAGACTTTAATTATAATAACTCAAGGCAGTTACCAAAGTCTAAACTGATGAGAATGTAACCAGCTGTTCAGGTATTTCACCAAGTAAATGAAAGATTTGACATTGTGAATAAGCTGCAGATCACTGGAGTTTTGTACCTATCTTCTGAGGTCCATGAAAGTCGGTGCAACATTTTATTCTTAAATTATTCATTTCAGACCAAAATGTTGTCATCTGTGCAACTGCGCTGCTTTTAAAATAATGCTGCAGGTGAAGAAATACAAGCCTTTATGAAAATACTTGGTTACAAAGCAAAGTTGTTCAAACATTTTCTGCAGAGATTATTTTTAGTTTGTAGAATTTAAGAATGAAAAAAGCAAAGTATTCGTTTGAATAGGCCATTATTGTTTTTGATTTTGTGCTTTTTGTTTTGTTTCTTCCTTTCTTTCCCAAAGCGGAAATGTGTGGATCCATGTTTTTGTCCTTACGTCCTTTCTTTCTTTTGAAAGGGAGTTATTTCTCATTGCTGTTGACTCATGCATGCACAGAATAGAATTACTGATTTGATGATTAATTTTTTCCTTAGCTATGTTTTGGGACATTGTGCACAATTGTCTGATTTTACTTTTGTTCCATTCATCAACCAATCAGACATCAGGTGTCATTGTGTGAAAACTGATCACACAATGATCAGATCAGATTTTAGAGATCACAGATCAGAAAACTGCTGTGAAGTGTCACAGTACGAATGAGGCAGTGAATTAAAATGAATAGTCCAATAAAATCTAAATGAATTTGTAGTCCATGCTGACAAACTTTGTTTATTTACTTGAAAAAAGTCAGGTGAACATGTTTTTAGAAGCACGATGTAACTTCTTGACCTGCATGTGCTCCTGACTTGGTTGCATGGCAACATTTATTGTGCGCATTCATGGAGCTGTTGTTGTCCTGCAGCATTTTGAGGCCAAAAGCCGCACTTTGCAAATTTTATTTCCAACCTGGAAACACATGTTAGAGCTAAGTTTTGCTTTATGTACCACGTCCAACGTTAGAAACCGGATATTGTGGCTGATTTAGCAAAGAAACCCAGGAGGACATTTTTTAGAAGGAAGGGAGGAAATGCTTCTTTAACCTTTCAAAGCTTTATAAAAACGGACTTCCCAAGCCTTGTCCCAACCATTAGCAGAAACAAACTCTTCTAAGCTGCTGCCCAACACTGAAAACAAAATTAACTTGGAACAACATGATGGAAGAAGGTTCAGAGAAAGAGCAAAGGGTTTTTTCTGCAAGAACGATGTCATCAAACTCAGATGTGGAATGCCAAGAAAGTATTCCACAGAACTGTGTGTGGATCACTGGACAGGAAAACAAAAGACTTCTGCAGCAGAGTTTAGAAAATGAACATCTAAACAAAACTGATGCATTTTAAAACTGGTGAGGTAAATAAAAAAAAAAAGGTTTTTGGCTGCAATCAGTAGAGGCGTGTTTGGAGGGAGAAAGAACACCTCTCCATCTGTTATATACGAGGTGGATCAATCATGGTTCGAGCTTGTGTTGCCGCCAGCAGCAGACGGAACATTTCACTGGCAGAGGGAGGAACAGATTTATTAAATAGCAGCAAATTCTGTAAATAAACATCATGTAGTCTGTTTAAAAGCTAAAATTAAAGAAAGGGTGGCTTCTTCAGCAAAATAATGACCTTAAATAAACATCCTAATCTTTGATGACAATCTCAAAGGTGCCTAAAGGTGCATCTGACGGCTTTACCCAGGACCCCACAGTCTGTAAACCTCTGAGCCTACACCTCATGAAAAATCTTTAGGGAAATTTTAAAAGAGCAAAGTTCAAGCAGCTGAAAATCTCAGCAACAAAAGCTTTTAAAACAAAAATGGATGAAATGTCCATCCTGGGGGTCCCAACATTTGCTATTGGCCCTTTTTAAATGTAAAGAAAAAATAGAACACATAAATAATATTTTACTTAATTTCTTTTTAAATGTAACTTTTCCAAAATGAACAACATCCTGTCTCAGAGTCATGCAGAAAACCTAGTCCACCTAGTACTTTAAAACTGGAACTGGGATTCCACAATAACTGCAGATGATCTGTAAAGCTTCTGATGAGAAATAGCAGCAGAGATATTTTCCAATTTTAGCTTCTCTTTATTGGATTCCTGCTAAATCCAGGATAGAATTTAAAATTCTTCTCCTCAAATTTACAGAAAAGCTCTTGGTGACCAAGCACATTCACACTGGTGCTGTTAGGTTCGCTTTAAACGAACCCTGGTCTAGTTCTGCACATAGTATGGTTCATTTAGTGTAGTCTGACCCAAACAAGCAAACTCTGGTCCATTAGACCCACCCCCACTCTCTCTCCCTCTCTCTTCACCCCCTCTCTTCCTCTGTCTCCCTCTTTCTCTCTCTCGCTCTCTCCCACCACCTACCTCATCTCCCTCTATCTCTCTCTACTTCTCTCTCTCCCTCTCTCTCTTACTAACCCCCTCACTCCATCAATCTTCTGACTACTTCCCCCGTTTTCTTTCCCTCCTCTAGCTGACCAAGACACCCTTAACTTTCCTCATGTTTCCTTTTTTAATCCCTAACCCATCCTTTTTACCTAAACCGAACCATCTCATCCTCCCTTCAGTTTTCCACCTCCTCTTATCCCCTTACTCAGTATTGTATCCTAACCCTAACCAATCCCTAACTCTAAACCTAACTGTTCTTCATTTTCCCTTTGAACCCCCAACCCTGCTTTTTCCTCTAAACCTTAACACTCCTTTCCCTGAAAAAAACTTCTCCTTGTTCCTCTAAATCTCTTTTTCCTTTTCTAACACCTGACTCAATATTCTTACCCCAACCATTACCTAGGAGCACACAATTCGACTCGCATACCCCAACTGCAGAACACTGAAAACAAACACGACTAGCTTTTATGTAAAGCAGAATTTTAACTGAAATTTTACTTGGGACTGCTTTTTACTACTTTTTAAGACTCTCTTTGCACCAGCTGTATTGGTTTTAATGCTGTAGGTAAAGCATATTAAATAGTCTTTCAAGGAAATGTGCTGTACAAGTACACTTGCCTAGTATATCACAAACATAAATATAGAAATAAACAGTTAAACATGATGGAAAAGGAACTGACCAGTAGCCACAAGAACTTACTTTATCTTGGGAACCCAGAAAAGTATTTTAACACCACACAACACACAGAACACAACACATGGGACGCACACCGAACCATCTTAAACGCAACACATACATCCACACATGGCGCCACAGGCCCTAGCGTACAGTAAGTAGTGTGTACAAATCACGAGTTGAAAGTGCCACACCTCATCCTGAAAGGTTTACAGTTTCTTAGTGACCCTTAGCCACCCTTAACTCTATGATGCACTGAGCACTTCCCCCACTTTTCTTTCTTTGCTATTTATTTGCTGTGTATTGATAATATGACATTATTGTTGTCATTAACTTGTGTTTCTTTTTTTTTCACAGCAGGTATTCCTGGTTTACAGTTATGGTTCTGTTGACCCCTCTGTCCTGTCTTCAGCCATTCAAGGCAGATGGCCACCCTTCCTGAGTCTGGTTCTGTTGGAGTTTTCCTTTCTGTTGAAGGGGAGCGCTGTTGCCTCCTACCTCATGTATGTGTAGGATGGGAGATTAAATCGAAGAGACGATTCAAAGGAATCTGTTGGTTTTCTTAGCAAGGTAACTATTTTTATTAATTGAATTATATGAATTCAACTTATTCTAAATTGCACTAATGTAGCTCACATAGGTGGTTTGTTTTAATTGCACTATAACTGGACTAAAACTAACTATATTGAATTCAACTGTATCGGTAGAAGTGCCTTGAGACTTTGTGGTGAATTGTAGTAATTTAAAGTGTCACCAAGCTTTTGCAACCATCTGCATGTCTGTCAAACACTTATTTTACATATTACACTCTGGAGCTGCAGGTTCTAATCTAACCTAAAAGCATTACATTAAAATGTATGCCTGCAGATGCACCTTAAATGGGACATCTGCTGTGTTTAAATGGTGTGGCAGAACCAATGAAGGAAACGACTGCAAAATCTCTGCCGCTGAATGAGCTTTATTAACTTCTGACTGCATCCAAGCAAGTTAAATCAAGGTTCCAGCAGCCAAGAGAGCTAGCTAGCTTGGCAGTGTGGCTAAAACCCTTGACAAATGCCCTCATAATAATACCCTCCCCAGTGCTGCTCAACAGTCATCACGACTATTCGATTCAATATGATTCAGTTCTGCATAAAGACTCACTAGCAAAGATATTGTTTTCAGTGTTGAAGCTGCAGCAAAAATATTACATAACAGAAAAAAGTCGGAATTATATAAGCAACCACAGAGAGGCAGCAACTTTTTTTTTCTTGGATCAGTGACTGGGGAGTGAGAGTTGGCAGATGAAACAGTCAGAAGGGAATCAAAGCAATGATTCAGCAACTGAGTGAAAGCCAAGCAGAAGCCATGTGGCCGCTGTGCTCAAGATGACAAAGCGAAGAGGACAAAGACTTGAAATAGAACCAGGAGGAAAGGACCACGGTTCTTCTCTGACTGATGGACTTCACCTTGAGGAACTTACAGAACATACCAGGATGGAAAATAAAAGAAATTAAAATTGGAGAAATAGAGTTAAACATGGAGAAAACGAAGGAGAAGATTTTTATGTTTGTTTGTTTGTTTGTTTTTAATGCACCTGCAGGTTATTTTTTCAACAAAGTTTATGTTGCTGTTACACAAATCCTGAGTTGATTCAAGCTGAGAAAGACAGCAGATCAAGTAACAGGGTTTTACAGTGAGATCTCAGCAGCTTAAAGAGTCTTAAATTCACCCACTGACTAAACATCATCTCAGAGACAGAAACAGGCAGCTGAATGTGAATACAAATGTCGAACAAAACCAAAGCACATGCAGGAAACCCCCACAAACTCAGGGAAAGCATGTAAACGGTGTGGAAAGGACAGCCAACAGGTTTAAAGCTGAGGTACTAATATCTGCACCACTGAAGCAAAAAGTAAATAAAATAAAATCCTCATTTTAATTAGATAAAATAAAATACAACTGCAAAGAGTAGCTTTATCAGAAATAATCTGGTGGTTGTAAAAAGCACTTCTGAACTTTGGCAGAGTTTCTCAGTGAGGCCTCTAACAACGGCTAATTTAAAATCAATCTTGGATCCTATCTGTGCTTTGAGCTTTCTCCATTCAGTCAATTTAAGTCCTGCGTTGACTCTTATCTTCTCTTTTGCTCTGACCCCTTTTCTGTTTATTTTCCTGTCTTCCCTCTTAGTTTCTTTGATGTTTCAGCCACGGTGCACATTTAAAACAGTGTGTTGATATCCAGTTGCTAGCTTGTGAGCAATGTGTAAAGCAGAACTCAGATATAAAGTGAAACCATGTCCTGGACGAAAAAGTTACTAAGTGCATTTTCTCAGCCTCGGGACGCTGCTGGGCAACGTCCATCAGTGTGCCATCAAAACGAGTCAAAACATATTAAGGTCATAAAGTTGCAAGGTGCTATGTTGGTAGACCCTGAAATATCATTTTTAAAACTGTAAACAAGATTATATGACTTAATTGCTATAAAAACCATCTATGTTGTTGTTCAAATGGACTTTTTTTATTTCTTGTTTATTTCATAATTTGTGAGTTAAAAAGAGTTAGAAAAAGCCAACTGTTGGTTCATCTTAAAACTTAGTCTGCAACATGATCTAGCCTGTTTTTCACAAATGCTAAAATTACAGTGCACCAGTTTATTGTCCTTCGATTTGTCTGACTGTACAGAGTTTGTATGCTGACATTTAACAGGCTGTGTAGTTACGTTTCACGTGCAGTACAACAAACAGTATTATAAAAAGAAAGCGTTTCTGTTGACAGTAAAACAAATTAGGCAAATAGTCTTGTGATTCTTCTTCAGAAATTTAAGAGCAACTTTAAAATCAGGGCTCCATAAGTCAGCTGCCATCTAGCTTTGTATTTGACAGCTAGCGAACTAGCCGTTCTGCCTTCATCTTAGAAATGTGTCTTCCATGGAAAGTATTGCAACACATTTCTGGGACCCCGGCAGAGTAAACCCACAGGTGTTTGGTTTCTTGATTGGCTGGATTTAAAATAGCTCTAGCAACAGAGATTTTTTTTACCACTTGGTTGCAAAACATCTTCAGAGAATAGTAAAAAACTGCTGGGTCATTAAAAATGCAATAGTGGTTTTAGATTCAAGAGGAGCACATCTAACTTTTCATCATATGTTTTTGCCAAAATTTTCTGGTGCAACTACAAACAACCATAACTATCTTCTCCACAGTCAGGTACTATAAAGTATAAATTACACCAAACAGCATCACTGGTTTTACTTCTCTAGCAACATGCTGATATAGTTTAAATTAAAATTAAAGATGTTGGAAAGATAAGAACCTGTGATACTGTCACAAGCATCCTACACAAGAGGGTGAGATATTATTTCTATGCTCTTCAGCATGAATCAGATTCAGCTCTGTGGGATAAAGGCCAACTGACTCCCCATCAAATTCTCCCACACTCCCTCACCAATTACTGCATCTTCATTCCAAAGAAAGACAACTTGAGCCATGGGCACATTGTAAAAATCCCTCGCCTTCCTCTAACCACACACAGGTAGCTCAAAGGCGCATTTAGAGTCCATATTCTGGTCTTCTCTGGTCTGGTCTTTTATGGATTAGATTAAAAATGTCCCTTTGACGGATGCATCCTGTGAGAACAAAACAGATCAGATTTTTTATTTATTTATTTATTTTTTCACAAATTGCAAGAAGAAATACAACACAACAATGAAAACAGTTTCTGGGAGGTACCTTCTGGGGTTGGTGGTGGTGCATTGGCTGCGGTCGCTGTGTGTCCTGGTTGTGGAGGATGGCTGCTCCTGTCCACTTCCCTCTCCCCAGTCCCCAGGGCCCCAACAGGACTTCCGGCCTTCGCTCTGGCCGCCCTGGATGGCAGGCGTCTTGCGTGGCTGGAGTTTATGCTCCGGGATTGCTGCTGATCACCTGGGTCTCTGGTCTGCCTCTAGCCTCCATAGAGGCGTGGTCACATTTGCACAATCACACTCACCTCTGATCTCTATCTTCATCCTCTGCATGCTGACACAGTCACTGAGTCGTCCAGTGGGTTCATTCACCAAGCACTACTTGTGTTTAGTTTTTTGTCTGTTTCTGGTACCAGACCATCATTCTGCTGCTACAATGCTGGACAAGGTCAGAAAATAAAAAAATAAAAATAAAAAATGGCTTTAAAAACACAACTTTAAGAGCTCACTTAAACTACACAACTACAAAGCACAATTTTAAGGTTTTAATCTCCTGGCATGATCTGTTTTTTTTTCCCATTCTCATTCTTTTTATTATTTTATCATTTGGTTGTTTTAGTTTTGTGGTGATTGTTGTTGTTCTATTTTCTGTGTTATTTATCATAATTGTTTTGATTGCTTTAAATATTAGTTCATTTTGTGTTGTTGTGGTTGCTGAAATGTTGTTTTGCTTCAGTGTTTTGTCTGTGTTACGTTTTGCTCCTGAGTTCCATTTTCAAGATTTTTATATTAGATCTTCTCCCCCACATGCCTTACATTTAAAACATATCTTGAAAATTGAATTTCATTCTATGAAATACAAATTTCAGCCTGAAATTATGTTATTGTTAAAAAGAGACGAGTCGTGCGGCTCTGCAAAGGTGAAGGAGGACACCACCTCAGAACAGGCACAAAGAGCACAGAGCAAATGCAGATGAATTTCCAGCATGGAATCATGCACCTTACCTCAAGGTATTCCTAACCACCGCCTGCATACACAGCAATACACTGTGGTATACATAAACCTGCATTTATTTTGTACATAAGAACACAGCGTCCCAACGAGATGGATCAAAGAGTGCTGTCTTCAATAAGGAAGGCACAGAAAGCAGGAGGTGTGGTCTACCAGCTCATCTTGTGACTTGGGCCCTTTAATCTCCATCCAGATAAAAACTACCAGGAGGCCTACAGGTGTGCTGTAACTGCTGCAGGAGAAAAACACAGACAACTAATACTTAATGACTGCAAACCTTCAGTTTGTGAGGAGCTGGGGACCACATGAAACACTGTTCGATGATCAAACCAAGTAGTGAGAAATCAGCTAGATAGAACCCGTGGGATGAAGGGGACCGGAAGCACTTAATCTGTTCATTCTCTTGGAAGTCATTCATCTAAGGGAATTGGATATTGTTCTGGAGCATGACAAAAGTATAGCATAAATCTGCTCTCAGTTTCTGTGATTCTGCACAGTTAAGTCTCTGTGACAAAGTGTCTTCTTGAATAGCCTCCAACATTTCAAAGAAACCCTGTTTTATAGAAAACATATCAAGCAACAAACAGGGGATTCATTTTCTGCTCTAAAGGATTAAAAGTCTGCATTGGTTCCTGCCACAACTCATTCATGCTTTGTGGGTCTGATCCTTCAGAAAAACTACTGTAGCACAAACATAGGAACTGTGGAGCTGCAGCATCCATGCTAACCTGTTCACCACCCCACAGTGGAAGAGGATGGCCTGGTTAGACAAGTTTTCTCTCACATCATCTGCATGCACATATGTGTGTGAGCTTTTTTGTATGTGCATGGAAATGTCTGTTTCTAACAGAAAAGAGATATAATAATCTCATTTCGCTTTTGGGAGGGACAGTAAACAGTAAAATTTGTCTGTGCTGAGCTGACTTGACTTTACTTAATGAAACATTATGAAACATTTTTATAAGCTAAGCTATTTGTTTAAAACCGGATGCTGTTGTGGGCTACAGATATGTTCTTTGAAACATCATAACTCTTAATCAGCATCTTTATTAAAATACGAAAAGACGCTTTTGTCCATTCAAAGACACTGTATTATTTGTGTTTACAGTGATTCTTTTGGGGAGACAACTTTATGCAACAGGAGTCACATCCTCTGTGACCCCCCGGGATTTCTGCCTATGGATATAAGATATCTTTGTAAGTTTCTGTCTAGTTGTTTTTCTTTAAAGATAATCTCGGCAGTCTGCTGCACATAGTAACTGCAGATCTTATAGACTCTAGTCAGTTAAAGATCTAAGCACTTTTGTCTTGCTCTGCAGAATAAAGTGGCCTTCACGTTTGTCTTCTGCAGCATTCCTTTAGCTGTGATGTGGTTGAGCTGAGACTTGCCTGCATTTTTAATTTTCTTGGCAACAACTTCACCTGTACTGTGATTGCTTACATTTTTCATAAAGTTATTCCATGATGTTGGTTTCAGTGAAAACGGCAGGCCCCCTGCAAGCAGACCATGCTCACCAGCACATTATTGTCTTTCTCTTGTGTTTTTTGTAGGGGATTTGGTGTTTCAGTTTATCTCAAAATAACAATATTTTTCTTTGTGAAAATATATTTCCATGTGGTTTGTTATCTTTTCATTGGCCGTACACTTCAGTTAATAAAGTAACGCAGACAACACCTACAGAAACAGCAATAATTTAGAAAGACGTTAAAAACGTAGCATTTTTGATCATTTGTTTAAAATCTGTACTCTTATACCACACTTTCTAATTTGGTCCAAATGTTTGAAGCAAAATCTCTATTTAGATTTTATTTTAATGAATGAATGGTTTAGTTTTTATGTATTTATTTATTTATTAACATGTTAATAAAAGAAGCAACAGCAAAACGTCTATCAGTCATTACAAAAAAAGTAACAGCAAACATGTAAGAAAAATCATGTATATTATCTTTATGTTTTACTATTATACTTTGCACCAATCATGTTTTAAGTATTACGATTTATGAAATACTCAGCAGTATTCTTTGTGCATGTGTGCTGGTTTTATGCTTGAGTCTGAAGGAAGAGAAAGTCGAGGCCATGGATGAGATGAAAGGAGGAGGAGACCAGACACTAACCTGCCCATGCCTCCTATTCTCAGTGTCTTATGTTTAGTGGAAAATGCTGTAACCTGAAACTTAATTCTGAAGTGTTTAATGTTCGAGGAAGGGGATTTCGTGAACCTCCCTTTATAATGTCTTGTGATGTGTAAAACAATTCAGTGTGTGTATTAAAATTAAAATTGTATACAATGAATAACTCTCTGTGTCTTCCTTGTGTTGAAGGTTTAGCTTAGCAGTGCTTGGCGTTGGGAAGAATGTTCCTAACAAAACAAAAAGAAAAAGAAAATAGTTTTCTATCTGGAAATAGAAATAGAATGAATTTCCCAAAGATACAAAGATATCTAAATGTTAAATTAAAACTAGAACTCATCAACTACAGAGCTTAGCAAAGGAAAATAAAAAACTTTCATACACAAATTAAGGCCCTTTAAATATCAATCCTAAAAGTGAGAAACACCTTTAAACCTCTGAACAGATGCTGCTCTTCTGCAGAGAAAGAGGATAAAAAATTAAGACAGAAAAGTTGTCAGAGGACAGCAGGATCGCTGCCCTCTGTCAGAGTCCTCAAGCTCTAAATAACCAAAAAGAAAATATATCAACCCAAGTTCCAACAGCTCTGGGCATCTGGGTGTGAGTGAGGAGATGGTAGAGAAGATGGTGCGATTGCAGATGGGAAAACTGCAAACACAGAACGGCTGAAGAGTAGGAAGCTGTCAGATTCTCTATCTGAGTGTCAGTTCCTCACAGACCAGTGAGGCTGAACCAGAAAAGACTTCCAACCAGAAGTTCTGCAGAAGAGATAAAACAGTAAATCACAGTAAAATCCATCAGCATTAACGCTGTTTAATTTGAACCTTTTTATCGCGTGATTAAAACTACAGTGTCCATGGAGGTCACTGCTGAAATCGGGTGGGTTGTGGAAGAATTCTCTTAAAGCCTTCAAAGTTTTTCATCAAAACAAGGTTTAACAATCCAACTTCCACTGATACATCATGGTAATCAGTTGCTTTAGAATAGCAAGAGTTTTACACAGCTAAAAAATGTTTGGTTTTTGCCTGATGATAGCCTTAAAAGAAGAAAACATGGGCTTCAGTATAATGTCTCACTAAATAGCTTACTGCTTACAGTAAAAACTAAGTGATGTCATACAGTATTTTGCAGGAGCACAGATTGTACAATTACAGGTTAAATCAGAGAAAACAAACATTTAGCGCTAGCAGTGAGACAGCTACATGTAAATCCTTTGCTAAATCAGGAGTGCAGGAGAATCCATCTTGATCCATGGTTCCAGAAACGCACACAGTGAACAAACAATTAGACTAAATATGAGTTTAGCTGTCCCATCTTATGTCATTAGGAGCTAGAAAGAAATAATTAATAAAATGGAGGAGCACTTTGTTATCATCAAACAATAATTTGGTGGCGGGGTGAATCTGTTTGAAGTTACGTAATAGTGACGATAACCCGGATGCTAACAATGAACACGCATCAAAACACTTAAAAATGCCAAATAAGAAGATATGTTTAATGTTAGTTTTGTTTTTAAGTTTAATTATACAGTTTGAAGCCGTTCAGATACCAGCACATCAGATGAAGAGGTACAGCGGCCGGCAGATGTTGATTACCCGATTCCTACGGTTCATGTTTACGCAGATAAACCGCTGGTAAAACAAGAGAGCCAGTTTGGCTTTTCAGCCTCAAACTGCCTCAAAGTTTTCATGTGCTGATATAAACAAATATCTGTTGACATAATGCGTCGGTACTACTGGCGACCAGCTGCTGCATCATCCATCTGATCATCCTCATCTTCAAGTTTAAACTCCTGAACAGAAAACATTGAATTAAATATTGTTATTTTGGGCTGAGACTGCACCAACCTTGGGCTTCATTACCCAGAATGCATTGCAACATTAACAACAATGGCAGCATATGAGCTAGAGTGGAGAAGTTTTAATATCACATTTTTATTGCTGAAGTAAATGTTTATTAATGAAGGTCTGCTATTTTTTCCAAGGAAGAGTTCCTTTTGAATTCATATTAATTTAATTTTCTCCTTTTTTCCCACATCTGACTTCAGTTATTGGCACTCTCCTGTTTAGTGTTCTGTCATAAATACTCCCAGGTTTCTCTTTTGTTCCAAAATCTCATCTTTGTTTTTTTCTGTGAACATACCATCCCTTATAACAGTTTTGTCTTTCTTCCAGCCACTCTGGGTTTTGGATGTCTTCCTATAGTTTTGTGTGGGACTGCTTCCCAGTGGATTTCTCACCTGATCCTGATCCACTGGGACTTACGGGATTCCAATTCCAATCCTATGACTTTTTTTTTTTTTTTTTTTTGCTTGGACTGGAGACGGGTAGGGAAATATAGCTAATACTTTGAACAATAATAAAAGGTGGTGCACAGGCAGGATGATCCATAAACTAAACTTAAGAAATCGCCCAGGATGGACAGACTGACTGAAACTAAAGATTACAGTAACAAGCAATGAGAAACAAAACAACACTTGACTTGGAACAAAGTAAAACCTGCAGCTAATGATGAATGAGAGGCTGATCATGAACAGGGAGCAGGAAATAAACACAACAGAAAGCACAAGTAGAAAAAATGTGCAAATAACACATGATGTAAAAGCTGACCTGAATACAAACTAAACCAGAAATATAAATAGCAAAGATTAACCCAACAGAGGAAAAACACACAGACCATGACAGACTCCTGAGTCAGAGACTGAATTTGAGTCCTCGGGGTGTTGGTTAGATTAATTAAAGTTGCTATTTAGTTTGGTTTAGACTACCTGGTCAGGCTCAAGGATTCTGCAATTCCAAATATACAGTGTAATTTTCTGATAGTGTGTTAAACATTTCTGGGATTGCTTGACCAAGAATGCTGATAAGAACAAATATTCCTTGTTTCTTCTTTAACTCAGTCAGCAAGCATGATGAGATTTCTTCACTGATTTTTTTGAAGAAAACACAAGCCTGTCTTCCTTTCTCAAATGACACAATCTCCACTGTGTATCTACAGTAAAGGTTTTGTCCAGTTTCCTAAGATGTGCTCATCGCTCAGTCTCCACCAGCTGATGCCCTGACCCTTCCTGCTGATCAATACTGCCCCACCTGACCATTGCTATTTCTAGCCATCATCCCTGCAGAGTCAGCCCCCTTCCCCCCTGCCCTTCCTTTTCCACTCGCCTCTCTGGGACCAACCTGGCACAGCGGTGTGCACGGCCAAATCTGCCTCATTTAAAGAGAGACACACGGTGACAGCCAATACACAGCATGGCCTGTAATGTTTGTGTAGACGAGTGTTCCCGCGAGTAGCCATTCTACCTCTCTGTATTATTCCAATTTAAACACCATTCTCACCCCACAGATATTAATAAATGACCAGCACTCTGGCAGATCAGGGACATGCGCGATTTATTTCCAGGGCCCCCAGTGCAAAAAGCTGAGTGACCCAAAAATGTAATGAGAACAGTGTATAAAAAGAATAAGTCTGACCCACATCCAGTTCAGATATGGGCCGAGTGCATAAAAGGATACAGTTAATCTGACACGTTCTTCTTGGCACGGACTACAACAGCTGCACTTTTAAATGTTATACACACACACACACACACACACATGTTCTTTTAAAGGGTCTTCTGAGACTGCTGGTCTTTAACTTGAGATCCTTTGCTGAGAGGAGCAGAGAAAAAGAACAAATCATTTTAGTGGAAGAGAAATCAATTCCAATGAGTCAACGTTTTCAAAAAGAACAAACATCTTTTAAGTCAGCATAACTGATGGTCACCTGGAAAAGGAAGCCAATCAGCATTCAGAGGATGCTTTCAGCTTAGAGAGCTAAAAACAACAGAAATGCAAAGTCCAGCCAGAGCTGTTGTTTATCTCACAAGTATTCCAGAGGATTGAACTGGAAGTTAACCTCAGACTAAAAACACTCCTCCCTCAAAGTGGGATGTGGGTTATTCATGACACGAGCTGATCTCACTTTCCGCTAGAAAAGTACCACTTACAGTCAGAGCTGCAAAGTGAAGATGAGGATCATGTGTTGGGCTCTAAAAGCAGCGATTTGAAATATTAGATGTTTGCTGGTGTTGCAGTCAGTTGATGATATGGAAAAGACTACCTAAATCAGGGTTTGTCCTTCATTTATCATACTGTATCTAGGTTAAAAAACATGAAACTGTATTCTTTCCTCTTTTGGAAGAGATCTGCTATTTTAATCTAATTAGATTTTTTACTGATGCATCCAAGTGTCTTTTGCATCACTTGCAATGTGACACACTGATGGCGTCAGATCATGGATGGTGTCACATTTGTTCTGCTCCTTGCAGACAATGTAAAACAACATGATGAGCAAAACCAAAAACCAAACTAAATCATCTGTGGCTGGAGCGGAAGAAGGCTTCTGTACAAACAGATATAAGGGACCTACTATGTGAAGCTGCATTACAGGCATGCAGTCTTGTAAAAAAAAGAAAAAAAAACTATTTGAAGGTTTCATAAAAAACATTATTATTAATCACAGCTGCAAATCATCCAAGACAGCTGCCAATCTTCTCAGGAGTGGACATCCCAAAATGTTCAGCCCAAGGTCAAATTATGTTCAGAGGACCTGCAAAAAAGCCAAAGAGCATCTCAGACTCAGTTAGCATGTTTAATGTGAAAGCTTGTGACTGTAAATTTACAAAAAGACTGAACAAGGATGGCTTGTTTGAAGGGTTGCAGGAGAAAGGCTCTCCTCTCCAAAAGAATCATGGAAACTATTTTTCATTCATTACATTCATTCAAGAACAAGTTGCAGTGAAAAAGGGAATTTAATTCTATTGCTTTTAGCTTTCCTATCACCATCGGTGCAATAACCTGTACAGACGTATGCATTTATACCCATTAGCCCGATCCGTTCTCTCAACTGCGAGAAATATCACTCCTTAAATGTCCAAGTCATCTGTGACTCCCAGAACCACAGCCTGAATGTGGTCTCCTCCTTCCCGGGAGGGAGGAAGCTAGTCCTTCGTCTTTACAGACAACCTCTGTGGGCTTGCGTCTCCAACATGGGTGATGTACGGGTCATCGGTACATTTCTTTTAATAGTGAACATTTTCTACAAAAGTGGCTCTTTATCATGCTGATTAGTTTTATTGGGAGATGGAGGTTATCCCTCACCCCCTGGCCAACCTTCAAGTTTCAACTTTTATTGTTATATGCAACAATAAAATGATTTCAAGAGTCCCCCCAGTACTGCATGCAGAAACAAACATTGCACAAAAGTAGCACTTGGATCAAATGTGATAGAAAATAAGAATATAGAAATAAGAAAACAGAATATAAATAAAGAGATTATAATGTAAAACTATTGTGAAGAGGTCTGATTGTAAAATGTCTTGAGCAAGCTGTACGGTTTTTCAGCACGTGTGACGGTTGGGACTAACAGTGAATACATGTTAAAGACCAAACAAACTAACTGCTTTGTATTATTTAAAACTATACCACACACACACAACCTATACCAAAGTATTCTGGAGTCCCATCTGAGGCCATCTGTCTGAAAGCTAAAGCTTAGCTGAAATTGATTCATGCAACAGGATAATGACCCCAAACAGAATGAATATAGAGGAATTAAGGTGTTGATTCTTTATTTACCACACAAATCTGATCTGACAGTCCTACAGAAGGTTTGAGAGATGAATCTGACGTCTTTGCAGTCTGAGCAAAGCCTCCAAATGTGGATCTGCCCTTCACACTTCAAAGGACAGCCTTTCATCTACACCAGTGAGGGCGTGGATAAAAGGCATGCCTGGTGAGGCCTGTATTTGGATTTATACTTTAATTCGTATAGATTTGTCTTTTTTTGGTAAAGAAGAAAAAAATGTTAAGACCACCCAGACTGTAACACAATATACGGATACTAGCATCATTTTATTATCTGTATCTATTTCAAGTATAGATACAGTATAGATATTTACTTGTTGAAGCAGAAACTGGTTCACTAAAACAACAGAAAGATGATATTTACATATGCAAATCAACTCAAGGCTAATAAATGTCTCACGTTAAGTAAATGCATGTCATGATTATACTTTAGCTGTAGTTTGCTTTATTTAAAAAAAAACTGCTTGGCACATTTTTACTTAAAATAGATTTATGAATTGTTAGTTTTGACAGAAAGAAATATGTCTGTGGGAGGATGCAAAACAGATGAAATCAAATGTTTTTACTGTTATTTGGTTTGCTTTGTAGACATGAGGTGACTGAGGCCTGCCAGAATGATCCCATAGATGTTTTCCAACTGTTTACCAAAACATTACAAGGCAAGGCCTTTCATTGATTTCTGCATCACCAAAATGCCTTTCCACTTCTGCAGGAGCGTATCTAGATATGGTTGTAAAGAATGAAGGTGGAGGGGAAGTATGCTTACACCATGGGGCTCCATCCTATTAAACACATTCTACAATCATGCCACAGTTATGTATGTGCTGTAGCAGTCAAACCTGGAGTCTAACAGTGAAGCTTATTAGCAGCCTTGGCCATTAGTTTTGCTCCTAACTGTAGAGACCTCCCCAGTCCAGTTAGTTTGGACCCTATAGTAACACAACACAAAGCAATTTGCTCCAAATAGCCACCCAGGATGCTTTCAGCGTATTACAGAGGCAATCAGCATCAGCAAGTAAACTAGAAGAGAGCAACACCGAGAGGCAGAGCGAAGGAGAAAAAATAGAATCCAAGGCTGCAAGAAAGACAGAAAGAAATTAAATTAAGAGAAGATGGAGAGGTGTTATCATGTTACAGGCAGCTACAGCACTCGTTAATACACTGAATAGGCAATAATAAGACAGCATAATAAAGTTGTAGGGGGAAGAAAGTGGACGTTATAAGAAGCTGACCCAGGGTCTCTGTCAGAGTGGAAAAACTAAGAGAGAGCCCAATACTGTGTCCACAGCAGCCGGAGGGACCTCCTATGTTACGGTAAAATTAGATATATTAGTTATAGCTATGAACACATTATGTCATGGATGGATGGTGGCTATTGAGAAGCATTACTTGCTTTGTCAGTGGTCATATTGTTTTCTGCAAAATCCTCCCTGTAGGTATCAGGTAACAGCACAGACTGAAGTAGAGAGGATTGTTTTTCTTCTTCATTTTACGTTGCCTCAAAGAAAAAGTCTTTATGTGTGTTTTGTCTTAAAAAGCCAGTGTAAACCTCATTTCAAGATGTGTAGGTGAATATTTGGAAATATGAACAGATTTAAAATTTGATGCAGCACCACATTAAAGCAAAGGAGTGAGCGAGAAAGAGAGAGAGGGAGAAGCAGAGAGAGAGAGCGAGAGAGAGAGTGAGAGAGAGGCAGACAAAGAAAGAGAGAGAGAGCAGCAGAGAGGCAGAGAGAGTGACGGAGCGAGTGAGAGAGAGAGAGGCTGAGAGAGAGAGAGAGAGTGAGAGAGTGAGAAGGAGACTGGTGGACAAAGAAAGAGAGAGAGAGAGAGAGAGAGAGAGCGGCAGAGAGAGAGAGGGAGAGAGAGTGAGGTAGCGAGCGAGAGAGAGAGAGGGAGAGAGAGTGAGAGAGCGTGAGCGAGAGAGAGAGAGGGGGAGAGAAAGAAAGAGAGAGAGAGAGAGATAAAAGATGTTAACTGAAAATACAATAACGGCTTTCTGGAAGATTCTGTTGTGAGGAAATTAAGTGGTAAGAGGTGAGGGTGTCAGGATTGGGTATAAAAGGAGAATCCACCAAGGACTTAGCAGAAAGGAACTATTACCTTCATGTTAAATTACACCATTTCATTTCATTCGTTAATAATTTTAGAACAGAGTATGCTAAGTGTTTACAAATTGTTACATTTCTTTTCTGTTTCTCCTCTGATGCTACAAATATTTTTATATATTGGCTGGTCAAAAAAAAAAGTTGCCATCCAAAAAAAAGGTGACATACTCTAATATTTTGTTAGACCGCCGTTAACTTTGATCATGGCAGCAGTCTCTGTGGCATTGTTTCAGTTAGTGTCTGCCATGTCACAAAATTTATTTCCATCCAGTATTGAATTAATTTGTCTCCAAGGTCTTGTTTAGATGATGGGAGAGTCCGACCACTGTGCAAAGCCTTCTCCAGCACATCCTAAAAATTCTCAATGGGGTTCAATCCATCTGTGAAAATGATGTCTCCTGTTCCCTGAACCACTCTTTCACTATCTGACCCCCATGAATGCTGGCATTGTCATCTTGGAATATGTCTGTGCCATCAGGGAAGATGGAAAATTTGCTCATTCAGTTTATTTAGGTAGTCATTTGATCTCATTCTTTGGACACATAGGCCCTGATCTATTAACGCTTTTTGTTTGTACTAAAACAGGTGCAAACAGCTTTGCGCCGCTAAAATCGGCCCAAGCTTATCTATCAAAGCCGCAAACATGGAACTGCGTCAGTTTTCCTGGCAAAACTGCGCCGCTCTCCACTTTGCGTTTCTGAAGCTACTGCGTATGCATTATGGGCGTTCCGGCCAGAA
>JBAFTA010000005.1:32075778-32092841 GCA_036919975.1 Melanotaenia parkinsoni | reverse complement strand
AGATAGATAGATAGATAGATAGATAGATAGATAGATAGATAGATAGATAGATAGATAGATAGATAGATAGATGTGTAGAATGCATTGAAGAGAGGGGGTGAGATGGAATCCAGTGGGTCTCTCCATGCTCTGAAGCTGGCTGCTCTGAAAAGAGGCGTAAGTTCAAAATGGAAAGAGAGCTGTTCTACAGCATCTCTGTGTTATTTCAACCCAGTTATGCAACAGACACTTCATTAAGACTGCAGGAAGTTGTGTAAACTTGTGGAAAATGGGAGCATCATGTTTTTTTAACAACAGGTCTGTGGTTTGAGATTCCATTTCGTGAGGCTCTTACCCAGTTGTTTTGGACAGATCAGTCTTCTGTGGAACAGGATATAGGTGGGATTTAGCTGTGAGTACATAGAACAATGGTTTATCCTTAAGAAGATAGCCCAGATGCAGCTATTTTATAACAGTACTATCAATAATAATGAATGTAAAAGTTTGCAGGTACAGTGTAATGTTATTAGTTCAGACTGTAGTAAAATATATTACCAATGCTAATGTATATACTCCAGAGGAGGAGAGCCTGATAGAAGCAGCATTTAAAGATGCTCTAAAGGACTTTATACTAACATAAACCAAACTCAGAGTGAGCAGCAGAGACCACAGAATGTTGCTGGCAGTGTTCACATCAACAGCTTGCCTGCTAAAACCCACTGGTCCTTCCCCATGAGAAATCATTTGCAAAAAAATCTAATACTGAATCCCATTCAGCAAGTGAAAGTGAAAAGGAACACTTGACTTTTGTGATGGTTGTCTGACTCTGACAGTTTGTACAACATACTTTTATGTAATATTTGGGAGTATCCTCTGTCCTTTTTGCCTGTCTCAACTGGCTGAGCTGTCACTTTGAAAACATCTACAGCACACAAACTAATCTGCAATTCCAAGAGAATCCATGAACAGGGAGAAGTTCAGCTCTAGTCATCTGTACATCTATCCGTCTGTGCCTTCGTGGTTTCTGATCCAAAGCAGCTACTTAGCTGACAGCTGCTTTGAAGAGAAGCCCCCTCATTCTGAATTCTGATAGACTCATTGTGATATGATTCACCACCATGTTTTGACGGTGGGTAACAGAGTAGTAGCAGAGAGGCTGGGGCAGGAGAGGTGAGACTGAGGGAGGTATAACAAACGTGACATGAAGTGATAGACATAGGTACAGGTAATGAGAATATATGTTTAAGAAAACCAAATAAAACTGTCATAAGCATTCTCTAAGCCAACTTATTCTAATGCAGGATTGCAATGCGGGGAGGGGAGGGGGGGTTGCAGCTGCTATCAAAACAACCTCTCACATTTGTGGATCTATTTTCAGTGGAAAAAGTAGAATCCTTCTCAGTCTCAGTGGCTGGAATTCCCCCTCTGTAACAGAAATGTAAGGAGTTACTTATCCCAAACGGTGCTCTAACACCTGTCCAACAAAAGCTGGTACTGTAGTTTTTAAAGGAAGTGTTCTCATTTAACATACAGTTTGAAGAGAATAAAACATAGCAGTTATTTTAGTAAAGTGATTAAATACCATTAGAAACACAGTCTTAACTGATTTTGTGCCATTTGTGTACATGCTGCACCTTTAATGACGATATTTTATAACTCACTAATTCTTCTTTTGTCTGTATATAAAGTGCATCTGCTGAGAGGTTTCCTTTGGTTTGTAACAAACTCCAACAACAAGAAGTGATACCACCACATGTAGGTTTGTTTGCCATAATTTGTAATAGTAATAAATTTTCTCAGAGATAAGCATCCATTCTTATTTTTTTAGTTGTCTGCAGATATTAGCAAAAATCAGCCAGACTTGTGTCATTTTGTCTGAGAGATGTTGTTATAAGGTTATGGGCCTCCATGTGAGACGCTACAGTTGGTGAATGTGCATATCTGCACAGTCAGAAGTTAGCTGCACCTGCTCTGGCAGCCTTGAGTGCAGCACCTTCAGTAAAATTGATGCATGCATCAAGACATTTGTTCTTATCAGTGCTAACTGGAGATAAAGCCAGTACCTGTGACTAAGAGTCATTTGACACAGGACAGATTGCAGATTAACTACATTTTCTGTGGCATTTAAAGCTAGTTAGCTGGTATTAATGATCCACCACGTAAGAAATGATGAGGGGAAGAAACAATTTCTCACTTGACCGGATCATAAAAAACATCTTATCTCTTTAGCTTTAGTTTGTCATCTGTCGGCTGAAACTGGCTAGCTGAATTTGATCTGAAGAGGTACTTGGAACCCAAACATCTCTTTCAAATCGGAAAAAAGGGCTGGACTTCTTCAAACCTGTTTGTTAGATGGTATTAAAACAAAGCAGACAAGTTACATGCTGATGGAGCTTATTGCGAAAGCAGAGGAAACCTTCAGTGAAAGCACTGTCTCATTCTACTTGCTAGTAAAAGTTGCAGGTGTAATTGTAATTTCAGATGCTGGAAATCAAAACCATCTCCATCTGACAATTCAGTCAATAACATGTCAGGCAATAATACAACAGATAGATTATACAGGCAGATAGTTTATTTCAAACAAGCCCTAACATTTACAATATTTACACTTTTAAATTTCCTTCACTTCACATGTCTGAAAATGAGAAGCAGAAGAATAAACTTACATGTCCTTACCTTCTTGAAAAAGAAAATATGTTGACAGACTGTCAAAAAGACTTTCTTCGGGAAATATATAATTCATTAGCAATAAAACTTGGCATTTATATGGCAAAATCTACGGATGTAATGAGAGCTATTTGCACAGGTTTGAACTTGTACCAAGGGGTCCAAAAAGTTTGAAAATCACTGGTCTGTTGTTTAATTACACAAAATTAATAAAAACAGCAACCAAATACTTAAAAACAGTTTAATTAAACAGTGAAATTGTTTTGTAATTATTTAAATCCTACAAAAAGTAAATAGCCAAACACAGTGAGCTAAAAATTTTGAACAGGGCGAAGACTGTCAGCTCCACAACCACATCCTCCCCCCTCACTGTTAACACTGGTTAACACTCTTTTTATGACAGCTTCACAAACTTATGTGGGACTTGTGGGATCATCAGCAACCACTGTTTCATGATCAACAACAAAGAAGATGGGAGGGGAAGAAGAAGGGAGAAATGTTACAAGAGGCATGTAAACTGAGCAGGGAAAGATGTTTGTGGCTGCTAGTCTAATATTGAAGCACAGGCTTCATGTGATTAAGCTTCTGTTACACTATGTATCATTCATAAATATTTTACCATGGACATTGTTAGCATGCACAGAGAAAAAAAACAAAAACAAATCTGCATGCCATTTAAGTTGACATCAAATATCAACATCACAGATTCACTGTTCATCTCGCCAACAAATCACACACGCCTGTAGTAAAACCATATTAACTGATGCAAATAAGCTGCAGTGGCCATGATGTATGGAACTGGCTCTAGTGTCTTTGTTAAACTCAGTCGACACAAGCCCACACAACTCACATTGATGTACTCACACACAAACACATTACGGCTTCTGAATGATCGTGTAGAGGAGGCATTACAGACCGGAGGCTGTCGGGTTCTAAAAGTGAGTAATTATATGTGTGTGAGGTGAGGCGGGTGTGAGCATGTGCATTTTCCCCACAGCAACAACTAAGTATGACAGCAGATTGTAAAGCAGAAAAAAAGAATCCTTATGAGCCTAAACCCAAACTCCATACACACTTCGTCCCTGGAGAACACTGTGAAATGTGAGTAAGCATGCATACATGTGTGAGAGGGATAATGACACTACACAGAATCACTGATGAGATGTCAAGGCACAGATGAAACGCTGATGCTGCAGATTAGGGGCTTGAAACCATGTGCTGCATCCATTATTTCCTCAAGGGTTATGATAAGTGTTTGTGGACAAAGATGTGTGTAACATGAAGGCAGACACTGCAAGGCCCTGTTTATATATTTTCATGCAAAACCCCAAATTTTTCCTTTTGCATACTTGGAAAAAACATTTAATAATTTGCACAACAGCAGAGTGGAAAAACCTTCATGCAGACTGAAAATGCCAATAAGATTGGAAATGACTTAGTGTGCATGCCGGGCCTGTAGTTGGTGGTGAAACACCCCATGTGTGCACTACATTTTCATCAGACCTGAAGACAAAAGAGCCGCTTGTATAGACAAATCCGGGGTCCGTTTTGTGTTGCGCCATCTTGCAGGGCCAGTCCTAATTACCTCGTAATTGCCGACATGGACAGTAGCACAACTATCTCAACTGACAACTTTAGACAGGTCTGCAGTTATTGATAAGGGTATCTTATTTAGACAGAAAGTCATTTTAAAACCTGACAATCCACACTGGAATACAAAATGCAAATCTTGGTAAAGTTATAGTTTCAATCTTTTGCAAAGACTGTTGTTTTTCTGTCTTGTCAGATATTTGACATATTGTAGTTATAACTAGTTTGTTGCTGCAGGACACTGTGTACATCAGCTGTTTGTGTTATTGACTGAGTGATTTTTATTTTCTGGTCACAACGTTGCCCTGATAAGAGCAAATAACATTACATTTTACAATATCTCCTAAATTAGTCACTAACTCTCAGCAACACTGTTGCCCCTTGTCTCTAAGCTGTTAGCATTAACCAGAAATGTTCACAAGTCCTTTTTTGCAAGTCCAAGTCAAATCTAAAGTCTTATAGGCTCAAGTTCAAGTCAAGTCTCAAGTAACTTTTAGCTGTAATAAGTAATCTGCTATGGAATGCTTGCCGTCTGGTCTGCTTAGAGGACTGCATTATAATATCCCTACTCACCCTTTATCTGCCAGCATTTAGTAACAGCAGAGGCCATGCCTCTTCTACCATTCTGCATCAAGCCTGAGTCCAGGAAAAAGCTACATTTATGATTCCTTCATCTGGGTAAATATGTATGACACTTTTTAAAAGTTGTCAAATGTTCCAGCCTTCATGCATCCTTTATGTTGCTATGGTTTGTAATCAATACTTCAACCAGATAGTGTGCAGAGGAGTTCACTTCCAAGTTCCGACATCAGTTTCAGACAATAGCTATTTTGCAGAGGTTTGGGCTTACATTGAATGAATGACAATGGAGGAGTGGAGGGGATGATGATTATGCACATAATTAGAGAAAAAAAAAGGCAGCGCAATAGACAGCGGTGGTCTGTGTGGCCATTAAAAACGTTGCAGCTTCTTTTTCTTTGTTTCTTTTGCTGGTCGCATGCTCAACACTGCCCCCTACAGTTTGGGGTGGTACTGGTCCGTTTGCTACATCTGGGTTGGCATCTGCAAGCTCTCTAAAAACTGACTCAAAAACAGAAAGTCAGAAAGCCCTGTCCATATCAGTATTTAACCTTGAGCATAAATTTTCAGAGGAGTAAAAGCCTAAAGAACATGTTAAAATTGCAGTTTTGAGCATGCATCGTGGCTGACTCATAATAGAAACCCAAGAGGACATAATCAGGGGAAGAGAGGAAAAGATGGTGAGAAGGGGACAGAGCAAGAGATAAGACAACATTTAAGATAAGACTGTCTTTTACCAGCTGAAGAGATCTCACAGGATGCTGGATTAGCCGTCAACACTGAGAAAATCTGAAAAAGTTCTGTTGTGCATCTTGTAGATGTGTTAAAGTGAAACAGAAATGTCCATACAAGCGCTTTGCTTTTTATCAAATCATGTTACATTTTGGTAAATAATGCTGAGAACAAATCTCTGGCTAATAATACATGGATTAATAACTGCAGCAGGCTTTACCTTGTCCTATAGAAGATGGTGAGGGCAAAAATAATAATAAAAACTAGAGCAAATGATCCAAAATTATTTCTTGGAAAAGGAACAAAAGCCAATATTTTATATGCGCTTGTTTTTTATTTGTGCTTTATTTTTATCATGTGTTTTAGCGCCAACGTGAACAAATGAACCATCTGTAATGACCTGTGTTGCACAGACTGGGGCAAAAAGTAAGAATGACAAGGATCTGCTTACCAACTTTTTCCTTTATACCTCTTTAGATTTGCACACATTTAATTCCTCCCATCTATTCCTCGCTTCTTGATCCCTCTCAGCAGAGATGTGAGCAGAGGAGTCGAGGGCAGAGATGAAGAGAGAGAGAGAGTAACAGGTTTTTAGAAAAGTGAGATGTCCTTCTTGGAAGCTGACATTTAAATCCAACATGTGACAAGGCTGCATCCTCCAACCCATGTATTTCTGCAACATCCAGCTTTTTAAAATGATTTCTGTCACATGGATATCGTATAAAATTAGTCTTAAGTCAAAATCAGATGTGGGCTAAATGTGTCATTCCCGCTGCAGAAGCCATGGATACATCTGGGAATATCTTTTCAGAATATTTGGCTCTGAACAGTTTCCAGTTTACAGGAAGAGCATGAAGGACTGAGGAGACAAAAAGGAACAAATAAGACAAAAGATGAGGCTGGTTGTACTTGGCCTGATCACTTCTCTGTTTTCAATTTATTTATTTATCTACTGAGTTTCTGTCCTGCCGGACTTCTGCCTGCCGATAAGTTTGTTAATCTTTTTGTTTTCTGTAAATCTTCATTTTGGTCCTCCTTCAATATAGATGACTGTTTTTCTATTAGCAACATTACATAAAAAACATTAAGATCAGTTTAACAGACATCGGTGGAGAGTTGGAACGCTGTACACTGAATCAGGGTAAACATATCTATCTTCTGGTTATCTGGACTTATTTTTCTAAGTTAACCAATTGCATCTGATGCAGCCAAGTAAAGGAAAGCTAACAAAACAGAAAAGAATGACACATTCACATAGTTGGCAATCAATAAGCTAATCAATATCACTTCCATATCATGAAAGCACATGTAAATGTGGTAATTTATACAAACGTGCAGCTGGTGTGTGAAAGTTCTGTTCATGTTCAGAAATATAACTCGGGTTGTTTTATATATCGAAAAGAGCAAATATAAAAACAATTCAATAAGTTTATTTATGTTTTAAGAGAGCAGATGGTTCTGAAGGCAGTGGTTTTGCATGCATTATATCTTAACTGGAGATCCCACCCAGCTGTGGATTAGATTATGTTTCCAGCATAACATGCTATAACTTTTCAGCCCCCCAGTAAGACGTGAACCAGCTTTTCAACACTGAAAACCTGAATGTGAATACTGCTTCATAGTACAGACCACTAATTGTTACCTCACACCTCTCTTCATCACTCATTGTTGCCATCCTAACAAGAAAAAATAACAAATGTAAGGCATTTAACAGTTATGCAACAAAATCACCAATATTTACAAACACTACAGGCGTAAAATCACGATACAAGTACAACTAGAAACTAAAAACTCACATATCTTTTGTTATTAAAAAACATGGAAATGTAGCTTTAAGTCAAGTAGAGCACTGGGTAACTGAACGAGTCAGACTTGTGTTTGCAGTTACAGTTTTTCCACAAAATAATGCAGAATTAAATTCTGCAGAATAGGAACAATTACCCACCTTCATGCATGCAAAAACTACTGTATATATTTCTGGTCTATTCTATTCTATTCTATTCTATTCTATTCTATTCTATTCTATTCTATTCTATTCTATTCTATTCTATTCTATTCTAGAAACTGGCAGATGTCATTTGGCGCTTTTCTCCACAGCTAAACTATTATAATCATTTATGCCTTCCACATGAACCTCCCTGATTAAGATGAGGAAATGGAGTATATTAGTTCCCTTCACTGCTTTTACTTGTAATATTCTGCTTTTTTTACTCTATTCTGTTTTTGAGATATTACAGAGAGATAAATATGCAACAGAAAATATTAAAAGCCGTCTTGTCTGTTTCTCAGAGCCATCACTCATAAGAAACCAAAACCAAAGAAACTTTTTTTTATTTTCCCCAGAGACCGCCCACAGAAGAGAGACAGATGTTCACAGGATATTCTTAAACGCAAAATACTGACTTTTTTTTCTTTTTGACATAAATTTTTTATCCTTTAGAGTTTCATTTCCCTGACATCATCATAATAAGAAGTGAATGAGGTGAACAGAAATGTGCAGGTAGAGTCAGACCGAACATACATGTGCAGTGAGTCAAACACTAAAGCAAACCTGGGAGCCAGCATCATTTTAGACTTATGCACCAAGTAGTAATTTTTTTTTCTTTTTTTTAATCGGATGAATCTGACTTTGATCATCTCTCATTAATACATTCATGGTTTTAAGGTTTCTGTTCTTTCATGTTTTTCTGCTAGATGCTGGTTTGCTGAGGAGGATTCAAACAGACAAATGGTTAATAGTTAATACTGAAAATAAAAAGAAAAATAATAAGAGAAAAAATTAAATTTGGTTAATTTCCTGCAGCATAAATTAACTCTAACTCTTCCTAAATTCATTAAAATGTAAAGTCTGGTGAACTTTATCTTAAGTCTGCTTAAGCTGAGCTTCACTGACTAGATTCCACTTGTGGTGGAGGTAAACACGTCTTTGGGGAAGCCTGAGTCTTAATCATGGAAAATAAGAACATTTTAAAATCACTGGGGTAAGAAAACAGTCAGAAGCAGAGATGTTAAAAACAACTTTGAAGGCAAATAAACTTCAGAGTAAACTCTATTTTCCACTGACTTCAGTTTATTCCAAACCACAATACTAATTTCCCTAAAACTAATTTTCAGTCGATTCATGCATGTAAAATTACACATATTGTAGAAGTAATTAAAAAATTAACATACTAATACCATCCAAGAATGTGTAATGCAAATTTGACTCTGTCTAAATGCAATTTCACGGCCTTGTTGCACATTGAAAAACCTTTACAAAACCAGCCACCCATTTACTCACACATGCCTTCAGACAGAGCTTTTTAACATCAGACCTGTTCACACCTGGTGCACCTCGAAGGCTACAGCATTCCATGGGAGCCACTCTTTACTCCTCATCCAAAAAAAGTGATGAGCTCCTAAAAGCTGGGATTTTCACCTTTTAACCAATTGCAACTTGATGCAACATTTGCATGGTTTTACTTTTGAGGTCTCAAGTTTTCAGAAGATATTTTTTTAAAGGTTTCGTTCACAATGAATATAGAGAGAATTAAAAACCTGAAGCTGAAGCCCCTTGTACAGAGACTATAGCTTCTCAGTGCAGCCGGCCCAGGGTCAAATCCCAGCCTGGGGCTGTTTGCTGCATATCATTCCCTGCTCTGACCCCTCTCCTCTACAGCTCCTGTCAAATAAAGGCCACAAGAGTAAAAAAAAAAAAAAAATCAAACAAAAATCCTGCAGCTCCTCTGAAGAATGTGTGCTGGTGTATTATAACGTGAACCAAAAGTTCTTAAAAATAAATTTGTTCTTAAGCAAGGCAAGGCAAATTTATTTGTATAGAATATTTCATGTACAAGACCATTCAAATGGCTTTACACATAACATTACAGCAGGGTGCAGAAAGCAAAACAAGTACATCAAAAAACAAAGACTAAAAGAAATGTAATTAATTTAATAAAAACAGAAAGAATATGCTAAAATAAAATAGATAAAATGCAAGAAACAAATGAAATGCAGCAGAGAACAGGTGGGTCTTTAACCTGGATTTAAATAAACGGAGTGTTTCTGCTGATCTGAGCCTTTCTGGGAGTTTGTTCCAGTCATGTGGAGCATAGAAGCTGAATGCAGCTTCTCCATGTCTGGTTCTGACTCTGGGAACTGATGAGAAACTGGATCTAAATGACCTGGGGGTTTTGGTAGGTTCATACTGGGTCAAGAGGTCCCTGATGTGTTTTCTCCTAAACCTTTCAGAGCTTCATAGACCAGCAGCAGAACTATTCTCTGACAAAGTGGCAGCCATTGTAAAGACCTCAGAGCTGGACTGATGTTGTCCACTTTTAGGTAGAACCTGTAAAAACACTGTTACAGTAATCAAGCCGACTAAAGATGAAAGCATGGACTAGTTCTTCCAGGTCCTCCTGAGACATCAGATCTTTTATCCTTGACATATTTCTTAGGTGATAGTAGGTTGACTGTGTGATTCTCTTAATGTGTTTTTCAAAATTGAGGTCTGAGTCCATCAATACACCCAGATTACTCGTGTGGTTGGTGGTTTTTAGGTGTATAGGTTAATTGTTTCTCTTTGGCTCCAAAGACCATCACCTCAGTTTTGGTTTTGTTTAATTGAAAAAAGTTCAGGCACATCCAGCCAAAAATCGCCTCAGTGCATAGAGCCCAAGAGCCCGTACACTGCAAAAGACACTGCAATATATATCTGCATGTCATCTGCATAGCTATGGTAACTATGGTAACTTTAAACTAGAGCACAAGAGAAGTACACCCAATTCTCAGGAATTTGAGTAATATGTGTGTGTATGTTTGTGTGTGCAGAACTCAATGTGTACAACTTGATAGGTTGTTAGATCCATTTAATTTGATACAGGTGTGTTGAAGCAGGAATACACTGAAAACCAGCTGGACTGCGGATGTTGTAGGACTTAACTGAGTAGCCGCGATGTAGACGATTGGAGGTGTTGTCCAAGACTGATGTCAGCTTCACCAACATTCCCCTTGCCCCTAATACCTCTACGGAGTCAAGGGGGCTGTCCAGAGCGCTCCCACATATGCTCACACAATCCCAGGACACCACAGTGTATACCACCAGAGAAGTCATCAAAGTATCATAGAACATCCTCAACAGTGTCCTGCACATGTCTATCAATACAAATGATGATGACAGTATTTTTCTTTATCTGCAGTGTTGGCCTAAAACTCTGGTTGATGTAGCTGTTTGTGTTTTTTTCATGCAGGAGCTTGATATTGTTTTTTAAGTAGGAAATAATATAAATCATTATGACACAGAGAGCCTCTGAAAACCGACACCGTCATGTTGTTTACTATTTTTCTCTGGAATATTAAAATCCTGAATTTGCTCTCATCTCTTTTCTCGGACTTCACTGTTTATTTCATCTGCTTGGAAGGCAGAGACCAAAAATATTCCATTATATGTCCTGCCTTGTATCTATTTCATATGTGCTTGGCAGGCAGAGGAAGAATACAAATTCGGGGTGATTATCCGTTCAAATTTCATGTTGGTGTAAGAAGTCATTTAGGATCTGTTTTTTCTTTCTGAGAACAATTGTAAAAAAAAACACATTTTAATGATTTTGCACCCAGAATGTGTCGAGCACTTGACCTTTCCTTTCCATGACATAGATTTATGAGCTGCTGCAGTTTGAGCAGGTAAACGAGCAGCAACTTCCTGATATGAAGATGAGACTCGGATTCACATCTCCACAGGCCAGAGGTGAGATTGAAGTCTTTGCTGTAAGAATGATTTTAAAATGCTGATGTATCATCTCCAGTTTTTCTTCTTTCTGTTGGCACTAATATACAAGCATGACTTCAATCAACCTAAAAAAATGAAGTGACTGATGTTGTGCTGCGAGCTTCCAATCAACTATCATCCTATAGTTCATACCCAACTACAGTTTCTGTATTTATTAAGCCATTTCTGTTATTATTGTGCTGAAGACTTGAAGCTTTGATAAAACCGGTCACCAAACTTATTATATTATTATATAATTATATTATATTTATATTGTGCTTTTGGTGGTGGTAAGCAACATGTGTAGCCACAGATGCCCTGGAGCAGACTGAAGGAAACATAGCAGCCAATCAGTGACCTCCACCAAAACATTCATTCACATTGGAAGCAAAGAGGGTGAAGTATCTTGCCCAAGGACACAATGACAGATTGACTGGGGGGCTGGGATTCAAACTGCCAATTGGACATTGAACAGCCTGCTTTAACACCTGAGCCACTGCCACAAATGGTGACCACTCCTCCATCATTACTCTCAGCACCGGTTTCCCCAAAGGCTGCATTTACAGTACAGTTCGTCTTCACACCTTACTGCATTCCCTTGTACACCATCAGCCTCCTCAAATCCGCAGACGTGGGACTAATAAAACTTCCTAAAAGGAGGAGGCCAACTTACTGACTGTAGTCCAATGGAATGGACAAAGACCTCATCCTCAACCAAAGGAAAAAAATAGAAAAAATAAATCTTAATAGACTTCAGGGCAAAAGAAATACACAAACAACAACAAAAAGTTGGCCATGGTCTGTACAGCAATGGAGAGGAGGTGGAGGGGGTCTCAAGTTTCAAATTCATAGACCTGATTTGGAGCCTGAACACCACATATATCATTAAAGGCACATTCACATTGGAGCCGTTTGGTCTGCTTTAAATGAACCCTGGTCCACTTTCGTGGATTGTATGTTTCATTTGGAGCAGTGTGGATGCTTACTAGCAATCACTTGTGGATCCAGCATAATATCCTGGATTTGCTCTCTGCCTCTGTCGCTGCTCATACTGGAAAGATTCTTGTGAAAACCACATTAGGTTTGAACAGCAAAGCAAAAACAGAAAGCCCTAGACTGGAAAAATGTATTGTTGCTTCCTTATTTACTTGCAGGGAAAGAGCTACTTTTGGTCTTGGCCAATCGATGAGCCAAATTTTTGTCAGCGGTTGTTCCAGGAATGTCGCTCCTAGTGAACAGTTGTTGTAACTGCATGGCATTCAGGTGGTTTCTGCGTGAGTAAAGTGAAGGTGTGAAAGCAAACCAAACAAAAGGACGATACAAAATTTTTGTAATTTCCCACTCAATTGAACTGAGTTCTGTGAGGCTCTCCAGGTGCAGTGCTGCAGACAAAAACAAGACCTGCATCAGGTTGTGAAGACAGCTCAAATGACTGTTCTCTATCTATTTAAGCCGTCTCATCAAACGGGCATCAGACATCCCACAGGACCCTTCACACCAGCAGATTTTCCTGAGGCTTCAGCCCCGGATGTTCTGAGTCGAGCCTGGGTTTGGCAAAACAAAAGTAAACTGTACTATGCAATTACTTTTAAACTGCCAACACACACCCCTCTCATCCCCTAACTAGGGCCACATGCACATGTCTTTGCACATGCGTAGGGCAGTGTCACAGTCTGTCCTGCCACTCCTCCAGCACTCCTCTGATCCTCCACACCTGTCCCTGATCCCAGCTCTCCAATCCACCCAGCCTGTCACACCTGTTCCCCATTGTCTCACCAGTCCTTATAAGCTCCAGTTCACCTCCCACTCTCCATCGGACCTCATTCAAGCTACCTGAACTTCTCCTCTTCCCCGTCCCGGTCCCGACTGACCCAGCTAAGTACTTTGACTCAGCACCGTCTATGGAACTAGTAATGTTCTGGATGAGATAACCTTGTTCTCAATAAACCTGTCACTTCAGTTCTGTCCCTGTGAGGTCCTACATAACAAGCAGCAAACTGGCAGAGACATTCAGCTATCCATCCATTATACTTGATTATTAATATTTAATTTGGATATTGCTAAGTTACATTTTAATGTTGGACCTGACAAGAGGTAGCAAGGGAAAGGGGTCTATTTGTCTCACATAGGGGGAGTGATAGAAAAACGCACTCCCTATCTGAGACAATCTGCAGAACTTTTATAGTGTCTTTTGTCAAGGCTGAAAACATCCCTGCTTCAAAGCCATGAAACTTCACCACCTTCCCCTGAGCCCTCAGCACACAAATCCATATTGTGGAACAGCTTTTTCCTCAGCTCTTAAAAAACATAGAGATATACCTCAAACCAATGACAACAAATGGCCTTTTCCTGTCATCCTTTATTAAGAACATATAAACGCAGAACGTTAAAATTATGACATGATTAATTGTTGTTTAGGTTCAGTTGCAATCCTTTTAGGACTAAAGAAGAAGTCTATTTTTTTTTTTCACTTTTACTTACTGACTCAACCATTGTGCCACAACTGCAAAAGTTAAAAAAAAAAAAGAAAAAAAAGTGAGAAAAGTAAAGAAAACACTTTCCTTGAAAAAAAGCCTTCAAATGTTGTCCATATGGCTGGACAGAAAAAGAAAGAAAGAAAAAAAAAAAAGAAAAAAAAAAAACAAAACCTTCTACAGCCTCCAAACATTAAAAAGACCCTCACAATCAGAACTACTTCAGCTGAAAAACTCCCACAATTCCACTTGAGAGACATGTCCAAGAGCACTGCTGAGGTTTAGCAATGGGGTTTTATTGGATGGCTTCATAGAGGCCAGCTCGCTCCTTTAATGGTGAATAAATGCCCTTCAGCAGTGTAGCTGCATGCAGCCAGTTTGGATCTATTGTTGAATATGAAATTCATGTTACCTTCTGATGACCCTTGTCACATTTTCAGCTCAGAAACATGGCTTCTTCTGCATATTACTTTGATTAATGATGGGAATTTCAGGTCTTAAGTTTAGCTTATAATTCATTTTTACTGAGTGCAGTTCTGTATTTAATTCTGTAGAAAGGATAAATACCAGCATATTTATACATAAACTGCTCTGAGGCAGGCAACTCTGCAGCCATCATACATTTCCATGGTTACACTACATTAAAAACATCAGGTTCATTATATGCATTGTGTGCTGACTCAGTCACTAACAGGGAACATGAGATGTTTCTGCAGCTAAACATAATACTGTCAAATGTATTCTCCATACTGGAAGGATGCAAAATGTCTTTCTGTAACTCTGTATATCATGCATTGTGAATGGATTTTGCTGTGGATATTCACAAACCAACACTGTTCCCAAAATTAATCCAAATCTAATGGGCCATAACATTTAGAAACTACAAAAATAGCCTTTTGAAAATTAATCTTTTCATCACAGAATGATGCAAGGATATATTTCTCATGTGCTAACTTTAGAAGACAATACAAGGTCTTCACAGCAGCCATTTTATCATCTCTTAGGCAAACAGCGGTGGCAGATTACATTACTAAAGCTGTCCACTATGATGTTGCAGCCTCTAGGACCATAGTTCTCCAGCTGTGGTTCGCATACTACTGGTACTCTTGTGGTATGCTTAAATTTCTTTTTATATCCACCAATTTATTAAGCAGAGCAGAAACTGTATAGTCTTTGTAGATTGTGGACCAGGAGTGGAGAGTCCACATCCATGGGTTCGAAGCCAGGCTTGAGAGTAAAATATGTAAAGTAATATGAGTCGTTGCAATAATTCAGCATCCCACAATGTTACAATAGTATTTAAATATTATTGATTGCTTCGACTCTGCTGCATTACTGCCACCGGCTGGACGTTATATAATATTTTCATTTAAAACTAACCTGCCCCATCTGAAGAGTGTCTGCCTCTTTTATGGTATTTTAATGTCACTTATAAGGATGGTATTTGGAGAGCCTGGTATCCTCTGAGGTGGTACAAGACGTAACAAGTTTGAGAACCACTGGTCTTGGAGACACTGCTGTCACTGGTAGCTCCTTCTCATCTCGTCCTCATTTTTAAACCTTGTTTTTCTAACAGGATCTGATATTTGTTTGTTGTTTTATTTTTTCCACAAAGTGCCTTCCTGTCCTTTTTTATATTTTTTTTTAACAAATGAGTGTGGCTTCTTTGAAATTTGTAAATGGTTTTATATTGGAACTGTATAGCTGCATTATAAATGAGCACGCATGGCGCAATAAAAAAAAAGTAGTTTATTATGTGACATGCAAATTACCCCCCTATGCTTCCAAGAGGTAACTATGTTGTTTGCATTGTTCTGTTTTGTCAGTGGAAAGCTGTGCATGTTGGAGGGACACTCTATGATTTCAAAGGTTAATGCATGGCAGAAATAGAACATGAGTGGGTTTGATAATCACAGGCAAACAATAGACCGGTAAGCCACCATGTCAGCCTGAATATGCAGTTGTGTGCATTTACGTGAGAGAGACAGAACAGTTTCTTCAGGACATGAAAGTGTTGTGTGCTTTAGGATTGTGTGCAAATATGTCATGAAAAGGAGGTTAGCGCATCTGCAATTTCATGATGATGTTAAATTTTCTTCTTAGTTTTCAGTAAACTATGGCACGACAAAAAATGTCTGCACATGAATTTGATTCAGTGGCAGATTGTTTTCAGGATATTTTCCGGGATAAAAACATAATGACTTATCTCCCTGAATCCACTGGAAAGCAGAAATCGTGTCACACCTCTGCATGGCCCACGCTAACGTTGCTCATGTTTAGCCTCATGAATCACACACATTCTACATAATTGCAGGGTCTTAATATTGAATAATGTATTATTGATGAGTTTTCTTCAGTTTTGTATTTGTTTTATTTTCATATAGTTTGATATTGAACACTTTGAATGCTTAGTGTGATCTGTCATAGGCAGTAAAACTTTATTGTTTTGTGTCCAGAGACAGAAATTTGTCAGTTTTCTAAGCTGCTGGGAACAAAAGTAAGAAATGTATTTTTAGACATTATCACTGAAAGAAAGTGTATTAAAAAGACAGAGGGCTTGGAAAAAGTGATCATTTAAATAATTTGTAATATTTTTTGCAGCTTTGTTTTTTTTTTTTTTTTTAATTATCTGTTTGTTAAATTTCCTGGCTAAGGTAAATAACACATAAAATCTGCAGCATATGCTCATATCAGAAACCCACTAGAGAGATTTATTTTTTATACCATTTAGAGTGTAATGAAATATTCTGGAGACAAGTATTTGCCTGGGGCTGATAAACCAAATTACAGCATTTTAACACTTCCCTTCCTTTATAACAGTTTATGATCTAATACTTGTAAGTCACTACATATTTTGGAACTGAGATGATCGGTGTGCCTAAAACCTCAGAACTGAACCTTTCTTACAAATTTTCTGTCAATCACTTTTACTGAGGACTAAATGTTTCCTTTGTTTCCCACCTATATTGAAGACATACAGTGTCTTCAATATATGTTTCCCTTTTTATAACCCACAGTGATGCTGATGGGTACGGAGCCGTCTGCTCTCTGATGGGACAGTCAGATTTCTGTCTGATTCACCATCCAGACAGGTTTAAATTTTGCAACTGCAGCTGTGGAGTTTTGCATGTGTAGCCCTGTACACAATTCATATAAGTTAACAGGGCATAAAAGACAATTACAAGTGTAATAAAGGTATAAGTTTCAGAAAAAGAGTTTATAGAGTTCATGATGGTTAAAACTGTTTAAAAAGCATGCTGTTTAAAAGCATAAATATAATATGTACAAGTTAATGA
>JBAFTA010000005.1:32050059-32071484 GCA_036919975.1 Melanotaenia parkinsoni | reverse complement strand
TCCGGGCTTCTTTCCTCCCAGACGATGGACTCGGTGAAACTGTATATCATTTGTAACTTCTGCAGGAAGTTTAAGTTTGGTGGATATAAAGCTTCTTACAGTGGTTTCAGGGTCCTCTTTGTTGTTCTTGCTTCCTCCGATAATGTCCTCATGCAAAGCCAGTATGTTGATATTCAGTTGCTGCCATGTGATGTAAGCAAAATGGAGATGCAACATCATGCATGAGGTGCAGTTTCTCAACTTCAGGATACTGCAGGGCAACAACAGCTTCAGGGATATACATAATTAATGTCAGTATGCCTTTAAAATGAGTCAGAAGCACCGAGTTTTAGTTTACAAAGTGTTGCTTTAAAGCAGGGATTTCCAGCTCAAGTCGTCGATGGCCGCAGACTGAAGATGTTGCCCTACACCAACACACCTGATTCAAATAATAGCTTTCCTCAACAGCTTGTTAAGTTCTGCTTAACCATGTTGACCCATTAATCCGATTCAGCTGTACTGGAGCAGCAACATCCAAAACCTGCAGGACGGCGGCTTTAAAGCATCTTTGTCAGATTCATACAAGCGATATCACTCCAGAAAAGTCCAACTCGTTTGACAGTGACACATGGCTAATCTTTGAATCATAATTACTTTTATAATAACTATTGCCCCTATTTCAATCTAATAAAGCTGCAGCTAAACCTTTTTTTTTTAAATAAACCTAACATCACTGTGATTTAATTCTATTCAAAAATTTTTAGTGACACATCGTGAGAGGAGAAAGAGGTTTAATGGAGGCCTTACAGCTCATTATATCTTTATAATTTACATGTTAATCCAGCTTTGAGAACATTCTGCTCTGTATTAAAGTAACTGAAGCAGGGCGTTAAAAAAGACTTTGTGAAGAGGGCAATAAATTAAACATCAAGATCAGAGAAAAAGCAAACATCTGGAAAAAAGACTTCCTCAATATTTTAACACAATTGTTCAATGTTACACAACAAAGAGGTGGTGGGAACTCATTAACATCTACAACCTCTAGTCAGTGGGAAAGGCTTCCGAAAGCATTAATCCCACTCCTGACAAAGCAGAGCATCGCTGCTGACTCAGGCAACTAACAAGTGGGAGCGCGGTGGTCTGCTGGCAGCGATGATGGGGTTACTAAGCAGGGATGGACTTCACATAAAAACCACTCAATGAAAACAAAAGCCCTGGTCCTGTCAGCTGAGGAAAATCTAATAACTGCTGTTTTCCCTTTTGCCTGGTCCAAGGCTGCTGGTCTTTATTATGCAACAGATTGCCCTCAATTGATTTGACTTTAAGCATCAGGCAAAAAAACACAAAAGGCCCAATTGATTTTCCACTGAGAGCAAGTACGAAGTTTGAGCTTGTGGTGAGGTGGCTGGTAGGACACCAGCGCTGGGAAAGTCTGTAGGTTCATGACTAAAACTGTGCATATGGATTGTTGCCAGGTCTATGTAGTTTTGGTAATGAAATACTTCTCATTTTTCAGCCTATATAACTATGTACTGCAGTTTATATAAATATTCTGATTGATCTGATCTGAATTTCTTTTTTAATTAAACTGTTAAAATAAACTCTTCCCCAGACTGGTGAACCCCTCCTAGTAATTAATCCCAAAAACTCTTTTCATCTAGAAATTGAGCTGTAACGCCTGAAAGAAGACTCCATCATCTTTCTCTGCACTGACAAATCAGAAGCAGCGCACCTCCTGAGAGTTTGCTTCCAGAAGCATGACTACAGCATCTTTAGCCAAATTATTGCTATATTTTTTTTTTTTTTCATTGGGGACTGGTAGTGGAAAAGTGAAAAAGCTGAATAAATTAAACAGATATGCCTCCAACTTTTTTGTAAATAATAATAATTCCCTAAGAAACAAGGGGCCTCGTGAAAAAAGGGGGTGTATGCACAAAAGTTAAATAAATGTGAAAACAGTCCTCAGTGATGTGCACATTGGAGACACGTGAACAGTTAACACTGATGAACAATTAATACACGCACATGTCTGCAGTTACATGAGTGGCTATGAAAGCATGCACAAAGTGGTGCAAAAATGCGTTAAAACCAACGGCTGCGTTAGCGGTATTAGAAGACGTTGTACACGGTGCAACACCAAAAGAGCGTGAGTTCAGAGACAGAGAGGATTTACTGGCACATGATCACAACTGGCTAATCAGCGGCTTCGGGGTAATTCTCCTGGAGCTGTGCACAGAGCTGCAGCCGGCCTTGGAGTGCAGCACAGCCATGAGCTATGCGCTGCCTGTGCCCATACAGGTGCTGAATCTCAGGTGCAGGCTCATTTAAAAATGATTTGCATATTTAAATGAGGACAGGGAGGAGTCAGGCACACCAACTCATGTGCTCAATTCCACATTGATTGGGATGTACAAAGGAAATGTAATTGGATTTATACGTGCGTTGCAGATTCATACAGGTGGATTTTTTTGTGTGTGTGTGTTCAACATTTTCTGGATTTCAGTGTAAGCCACGTTTCAGTGGGAAATCCATGCAAGTCTTTGGGATGTTTGCCACCATGTTTGTATGGAGCAGTTTATTGGTGCACAAACCTTCAAGTCAGATGCAACTCAGTCTCACTGACATCATTCACCAGCAGAGAAAAAGTCACAGGAAAAGGTCAAAGCACAGCGACAGTAAGGAAAAATTGATTTATTTGTCTGTATATCTTTCCACCTCCTCGAGTCACCTCCGGACCTTTCTCCTGCCGTACCGTGATCTAGTGAAAACAGCAGTTTGCCAAATGAATCCAACTCTCCCGACGCAAGTGCCACAGCGTGTGATTTACAGTTGCATGGCTGCTGCATGGAAATGATGACACTGTTGCAGTGGGGAGTGAGATGGGGAATGGGTAACAGCTTCTGTTTGTGCTCTCCTGCAGTGGCTGTCAGAATCCACAGCAGATGAGCAACATACAAGACTGAGTCAGTATGATGCCATGATTTCACCTAAATTCTCCTGAAGTCGCAACAATGCAGCTTCTATGCTGAAACTACATGAAAGATAAAGTACAAATTGTTTGTTGTTAATTTATTTATTATTTAATTGTATTTTATTTGAGTCCAGTCTTTTATTTTTTTTTTCTTCCTGAATTTAATTTGTTTTCATGCAATTGTGAATAAAATTTGGCATTAAGGGGTTTAAAAGGTCATTTGATTGCAGATTTCTAATCTTTTATACATGCATGCATTTATTTAAACATTGTTTTTTACTATTTTTATGTTTAGTTTTATATTGGTGGAGTGTGCTGTAAGCCTGTTTGGGCTGTTTTGGCCTCTTCTTGGACTATTTAGTCTATTACATCTTTTTTTTTATCAACCATATACTTTAAATGTGCTATATAAAAAGAACTAAAGAACAAGGAGGAAAGACAACAGCAACAATCTCAGAGAAGTAACCTGTGCTGCCCATCGATCTGGGGGTTATGAGGTAATTTCCCAATAATTCCGAGTGCATCATTCAACAGAGAGCAAGATTATTCACACGAGGAAAACATTCAAAACAGCTGCCAATCTTTCCAGGAGTGGATATCCAAAGAAGGTTGGCCCAAGGTCAGACTGTGCAATGCTCAGAGAAACTGCACAAAAAGTTATTATTACTGGAATCACTGAAATTTGGAACTGGAATTACTAGAACAAAGACCAAAGTGGAGATGAGTGCATAACAACACCTCATATCAACCGTGAAGCACAGTGGTGAAGAGCTGATGATTTGGGATTGCTTCGCAGCCACAAGACCTGGTCACCTCACAGCCATTGAGTGGACAATGAACTCCTGTCTGCCAAAGTATTGCAGAGTCTAATGTGAGCCCAATGGCCTTCAACTCTCTCATGCAACAGAACAATGATCCCAAACACAGTAGTCAATCTACAAAAGTATGGCTAAAAATAAAATAATCAAGGCGTTGCAATGGTTGAGTTAAAGCATGGACCTCAACCTGACTGAACTGCTGTGGTGGGACCTTCAGCAAGCAGAAACAAATGCTGCAAACCACAATGAACTGAGGCAACATTATAAAGAAGAATGGACTGAAATTCCTCCGCAATGGTGCAAGAGACTGATCACATCACACAGAAAATGATTACTTCTTTCTTGTAAATGTGGTTTACATGCTGCTGAGTCATGAGGTGGACTCAGTGTAATAAATGATGATGAGGATGGTAAGGATCAGGGGACTTTCCATGTTGTGATACATAAAAACCTCAGAGCTGAAAGAAAGTTCAATGACTTTGTCATGGCGGCATGTACATGAATGCATGTTTTAACTTTCTTTCAATTAAACTAAGACACAGCTTTTCTGCAAAATAGTGGTTGTATCTTTTAATAAAAAGTAAATGAAGGAATGTGTAACTGCTCCCTTCCTTTATCTGCCCCCTCTCCATATCCCTCCTTGTTATCTAGCAACCCATTTGTCCTTTCTATTATTACTTTCATTCCTGGGGCTCAGTGACTGCTCTTGGTATCGGTGAGGAGCGCACAGGGGTTTTGTGTCAGTGTGTTTGACGATGAGACGGTGAAAAATGAGGCAGGTGCTGGCAATTTATCAGCACTTGAGCGGCGCAGGGCGATGTTGTGGCAGAGGGAGGTGAGGCAGCGCAAGACGCAACGCTGAGGGTTTTTCTGTGTGAGGCCAGGCATGATGAAATGGATGCAGTTTCTCCTCCACTGCATCAGCTGGACGGGAGGAAGGATAAATACAGAGAGGAAAAGAAAGAGGGGAGGGTCTTTTCATCTATCTGCAGAACCCGTATCAAGCTTTTCCCCTTCTTCCATCCCAGGGAGTCGGCCTTTAAGGGGTTTGTTCTAAAAATGTGCAACATGCACTTTTTATCTCACCATTTTCTTCTCTTTTCGATGCAATTTGTATCTCTTTTAGTGTGGAAACGGATGACAGAATGCCAATAGAAACTGGGAATGAACAGGGAGAGAAACTCTTTCACAGCCCGATGATGCCATGTCAACCCTCCCTCTCGCTCCCGCCCATCCTTTTACTTGTACCATTTCTTGATTTATCTCCCTTCCGATCATTTCAGCTCCCAACCCCCTAGATCAGCATGGAAGCAAGCTCAAACCCCTTGCCACCTTTATGCTTCCTGACCTTTTGGCAATTTATCTCCTGACCTATCATCTTCTATCCCAAAGCCCCACTTCAGTACACATGGTGATAATACACACACATTGTTACTGTACAATGCTAGTCCAGCTTCATGGCTGTAGCTGCCTCAGGCTCACTGTGCAAGGAATACAGAGAGGGGAAACACATCAAGGTGGCCCCAAATCAAGCAATAAAAGAAGGAAACATAAGAGAATTAAAAAAAAAAAACTGCCAGAGATTTGTATAATTAAAAAAATGACTGTCTGGCTGAAAGCTGCTTCTCACTTTAAAATAATGACTCCATCTGTTGATAATTAAACAGAAAGCAGAATTTGCCAGAGATTTCATACGACTGCCAGATAAATGAGAAGTCAAACTAAACAGATCCATGAGAGGAAAATATATACACCAAAAACAAATAAATGTTGATAAATCCAAGCTGGTGAAACTTGAACAAATGAGGGAGCGATAAGTTGGGATGTGGAAATGAGTCCTAATAAGAAGAGGATGGAGGAGACGCCTGCAGGGACTGTTAAACAGAGAAAAATGACATCATAATTCCAGCTTTGATTTAACATTAGACTGAACAGAGAGAACTTTCTGTTTTCTGCACAAACAGGCAAAAGGAGAAACACATGAACAGAAATGAGCAGTGGTGGAGCTACGTTTGTACTTTGGGGCCAGAGGGTGGGCAGGACTTTATCAGGGGGCCACATGGTAAGAAGGAAAATAATTTTGTTCGACTCTAACACACACACTCACATTCACTGTTGTGATCACTGTGGTCACATTAGGAAGACATAAGAAATGAAGCATCTTTACATTAATACACCAAGTGGAAATATTTGGAACAAGTTCTAAAAGGTCCACAGAAAGGTAAGAAATAAGGGTCTACTAGTTGGTCCCTTTGGGGTGTCGAATGTGGAGTTTGATGTGGTCATAGGGGGATCAGTGGCTTCTCCCCCTAGTCGTTCTAGTTCACCGGGTGCTGCTGATGGTAGACTGGATCCTTGTGTCTGACCATAATGACTTGCATGGCTAACTCCACATTGAGTGCTGTCAGGGCTGCTGATACTGGGGCTAAGATCTTTCTCGGCCTGATCTGTATCCTTCCTCTATACAAAGAATATCTCCCCATCTTCTCATTCTTATACAGTATCTTTCTAAACAAAATAGGACTGGTAAACAGATATTTATTCACATTTTCATGCCATAGCAACTTTAAAAACAACCACTAGTCAATCTCCTGTTTAAATGAAACTGGATCACGTTACTCCAGCTAGCCAGCGCTAAGTGATGTGGATACTGAGGTACTCTTTGAGTATCTTTATAGTGTATTTGCAGCTCAAATGTGAAATTCTTAATTACCTTAATTAATGTGCAGTTTCTAAATACACTCACAGAAAACTAATTATCTTAAAACTAATCCAGTGCAACAGTATATCTAGATTAGCACTGCTACGTAGCTTCATCCTAACATCAGGTTAATAGCCTTACATAACATTAATAGTTTACTAGCACAGTGACAAAACCTCTTGTTAAAATGTGCAGCCAAATGTCAATTTTTCAAAGGATGATTAAATGAAAAACTACTTTGATATTGAGTTCAAACTGGTACAGTGACCCATGTGTGTCGGGAAAGGTGTTTCTGTCCTCCTCCAGTGACCTCTCCATGACCTGAGGTGGCACTGGGTTGTCCATTTCAGATGTTTCCTTGCCCCAACACACGATTCAAAATAAATGGCTGTCCTTAACAACTTGTTGTCAAGTTCTTCCAACCATGTTCTGTTCCATTTTCTTCCTGCTTCCCTACCTATCATCGATCCAGTCGGAAGTCTGGTCTTCCAGCCTGAAATGACACTACAGCAGCTGACTGTGTTCCTGTTGTAAGCTAGATTTTTTCACTTAATTTAATTCATTTTTATTTATTTTGTTTTGCTTATCACCAAGTACATATAAAGCAGAAAAATTACGTCAAAACATAAGAAAATACACATTTAACAAATCTCCCCGACCATTTTACCATTATTAGCCATACAAAAAATATATATATATATATATCCAATTGTATTTTAACACTACACATAGAGGTTAATTGATGCAGGTTTGATAGCACTATGTGTGTGACTCATTTATTAAGATGTAAACCAACAGAATTTCAAATGAACCATTTTTTTATGCACAAGACATCCATGTTGGATTCTGACATCAGGAGCTGCTGAAATTCTTCCAACTTTTGATGATGGAAATCTAACTTCCAGAGGGCATTCTAGTCAAACTACAAGGATCTTGGAAATTTAATCTTTTAAGTAGGAATGAAAAACACCATTAAGCAAAAGTCTCATCCTTCCCTCAAGTGAATGAACTCTCAGGTAGAAAACTAAAATATAGAGCAGTTTAATTTAGGAAACAGTGGAATCGCTGGTGGTTGGCACTACTAAAAATAATGGGTTGGCCAATTTACTTGTCATGTTACTGTAAATACACAAAGCTATTAAATAAGTAGTTTCTGTTACCTTTCTGATTGCTTGAAGGCAAATGTTAAGATGCCACAAAAAATATTATTCCTCTTAACAGCACTGCGATTTGCCTTGAACTCTGTTACTTCAGCTTAAAGAAACTTTATAGTATCATTGTGAACAAACACTCAAGGGTATTATCTGAAATGACAAAATTCTTGTCATTAACACGCTGCTTTCACATTTCTTGCCTCAGTGTCAGAACAAAACAAGATGCATGAAGAAGAGAAGTCCAAACAGCCAGAAACAAAAGGTGAGAAAAATACCATTAAAGCTTTGTGCCCCGAGTCACCTGAACATGTTTTATTTAATATCCCAAAGAAGCAGAGTCGCGTCAGGTGCATTCGCTCCACAGTCTGGGTCAGTCTGCTCCACACAGCCAGAGGCTACGGTCCTGCAGGTCACACTTTGGCCACACACTCACACATATACACAAGGTTTCATTAAACACTGAGACCTTTTCATACCATATTAACTATCTAACATGAGCACTACATTAATTAATGACATTATCTTTAAGTGTATTTTTCTCGCAGGATGAAAGAAAAAGAAAATCTACTCTCAAATTTCTGACAAAAGAATGAACAAATTTAAAAATATCAAATATTGTCCTGATCTGTGGGCTGTTCTGTTCTGTTCAGTTTTAGTCAGATTTCTGTTTCCAGTTTTGTTTCATTTCCTTACTCTGTTACTTAGTTTTCTTTTGGGTCGCCTTGAGATCAGGTTCTGGTTTTTGTGCTTCATGATCTGGATTTTGTTTAGGGCTGTGCATCTTCACTGGTCTCACTATTCGACTCGTTTACGATCATCTAGTCAACTCGATTCAGCTCAGCGATGCATCACTGTGCATCCTCAGTTTTCTTCATCACTGCACATCGTGACTTTTTTTCATCAATGAATGCAAGCAGTCAGATAAATATAAACTTCCTGTTTATTTATAGTTATTTCAGAAATCAATCTGAAAGGACTGATATTGACAAACATCTTACACATGTAAACAATTACGTTATTTTCAATTTCGTTATTGAACTTTTTTTTCCTGTTCCCCTTTAGGGCCAGAAAACATTTGCCTGTAAGTTTTCCAGTCGATTTGTAATTGAACACAGAAAATATTGTTGAGGTAAACATTTGTCGATGGACAAAGATGTTTTAATCCCTCCAGTCCATTCGTACATGCTAACCACTGGCTTGACGTTGATATTTCCACTGACATTAGCCTTAAGCTAGTAACGGGCAGGTGAAGCTTCGTGAAGCATTGAAGCTTTTCATCAACTGGGTTCATTCAAGGGAAAAGCTTCTTGATGTTTCATTTGTTCTATGAAGCCATCTAGTGGACAAAGAATTTCACAGTTCAAGTTATCACAATAATCAATTTTCCATGGTGTCAGGGTCATCTATATAAGGAAAGTATGTGTCTGTTTTGTTGTCTGCTTTGTATTATTTGTACAGCTTCTTAAAGTATAATGGTTACAAGGGAAGTGGAAATGAAGTTTATGGTGAATATGGTGAATGTTCCATTGAGCTGTGAATGTGCTTTTGTGGTTTGGGAAAAATAAATGTATTGATTTTTCTTTGGAAATTTAACAGTTTTTTTTTAAACTATTTTTCAACATTTTTAGAAATTAGGTGATTCCTTGTTTAAGAAAGTATTTCTCCTCCTTTTGAAAACGCTCTCACATGGCACACTATCTTGTAAAAGGTTGGGTTTCCCGGTACTCCAGGGGGTCATCTGCTAACACTGTGCTCTATCATATGCTGCTGTACTTCATCAGCAGTGACGTTTTGTCTTCGTTCTTCTATTACTTTGTCATCCAGATGACGCCACAGTTTGCTGCCTTAAAGTGGAAACACAGGCTGTAAATTACAGTTTATAAATTTATATTTGTAAAATACAAACACTTCAGCTTGTGTCACAGGCTGAGTAACTTCTGATGTTGATGGTTGTGATGATGAGGGCGAGGAGGAGCTGTGTCGCATGACTGCAGCACCTTCAGTTGCTCCTTTCATTGTATGTGAGGCTTTTGTGTTCTGGTCTAGTTTGTCTAGTGGTTTGACCCCTTGTGCATAAAGGTAAACTTACTTCCTGTCCTTGTCACAGCAGGTCTTGTCACTAACTGTTATGCCTGCTCCTAATCAGTCATTTTCTCCCTCGTTGGCTTCCTTTACTCACTGCTAAATCCTCATCCATCTTGTCCCAGTTAGTCATTTTTTATCTCCTTTGTCAGCTTCTCTGTAGTCTGTTATGAATTTTATTATTTAGTTTTGGTTTAAGTACTATGTTAATCCTGTCATAGCAGCACTTTAATATATCTGCTCACCTGTCTGAAACCAGTAGGCCTACGTTTGGGTCCTTCCTCCTCCTCTGGTCTAGACATACATTATTTTTCTTTTGTACCAAAATTAAAACAAACTTCTTGACAATTACTTACTACTGCTTGTAAATGTGTTCCCATGAAATCAAACTCAATATTTTGTATTCAGCCTTTGTATTTTTCCCACTTTACACCACCGATCTCATCGCTATCATCCAACAAAGACATAAAACGTAGCAAGCTCTTTATTTCCACACGTCTCATTTACTGAAAAACAGTAAAAAGTTTTTATTAGCCATACTGCACTTGAGAGAGGTACAAATTTAGCATCTAATGAAATAGTTTCTTTTAAGCTATGAAAAGAGGCTTCCATCCGCCAGAAACACACACACACACACACACATACCTTCACACAAATTACAAGCCCAAAGTGAGATGAGAAAGAGTGATGGTGTTTAACAAATGTCAGGCTGACAGTGATAGAAGGTGGAACTGGAGACACACTGACTTTCTCTGCGGCTCAGTCCTCCCGTTAATATTCAAGCTGAATTACCTCCAGCAACAAACCGTCTCCTCGTATCACCATAAGGTGCTTTAATCAGTGTGGCTGCTACCAGCAGAGCTCATTGGCCCCATCTTGGGTCAACTGCATTTCCAACACTGTTCATGACATTTGGAGAGTTTTTGCAAAGGGTAGCAGTTTGTATAACAACATGAACTTGACTGAAACAATCCCCTCAAGTTTCTTGGTGGCTTCTTGAAGGTTTGTGGTTTTAAAATCTTATCAACACAACATAAATTCAGGGCAGACAGACAGACAGACAGATATGCATCTAAAGAAGTATTCTTTTTAAATAATTTTAGATTTATTCAGTCAATATTAAAATTATTTTTGTTTGTTGCCTCTGGCAACACTGCAGTTAAGCCAGATAATATATTTCTACACCATGGATACACACTTAGTGGCAAAATAATGCCATAGTCCATTTTTAACTCTACCATCCATTAAAACCTACAGGATCTGAATGCAAGAACACGTTATGGTTGGAAGGTGCATGACGGAGGAGATAGGGTGATTCCCTAACGAGAGAGCTTGTAGAAGGTGACAGTAAAGACAGTAAAGAAGAGCGGATCTCTACATCAGGTTTGAGACACAGTTCAGAGATGATTATTAGAGAACACTAAGCTCCTAAAAAATGGGTGAAATGTTTATAAACACCCCCGTACAGGGCTAAATGAGTGCTAATGGTAAACGTTTACAAAAGTAATGACTTTTTCTAAAATATTAGATACTGTAAAAATATTGTTTGCAGACACAAAATCTTTTGCTTTTCAGAAAACATTTAAAACGTAGTCATCTGTGAAATATCTTAAATTTGGTTTGATCAGAATAAACTATCCTTAAATTTAATTAAAACAAAATGTGTGTTACTTGGAAACTGTAAAAGAAATACACGTGTGCAGCTGCATGCAGAGGGTGTGGAAATTAAACAGTTTATTTTGGTTTATTTTCATACCTCAATATTCATGTATAAAATAATAAACAAACACTGCCTGACAACTTTTTAAAACCTTTTATCAAAAAGCATAAAACTTCATTGGAGAGTTGAACTTCAGACATACATATGCAAGAAAACAGTGAGAACCAGCACACCACGTCCGGTCCTCGGCAGCTACTATCCTGCAACTTTTAGATCACCTCATCTCCAGCACACCTGAATCAAACAAATGGCTGGTTACCCGGCCTCTGCAGAGCTGAATGACATGCAGATGAGGGAATTCAGCTATTTTATACAGGTGTGCATCTAAAAGTTGCAGGATAGTAGATCTCGAGGACCAGACCAGGACCCTGATATAGTGTTTTTTAATGCAGGATGAAGAAAGGAGGGCTTCTGACCAGACCAGGTGCTCACACTAGATTAATATTGTCCTTTAATTTATTTATTTTTTATTCATTTAATTTTTTGTTTGTTTGGGTTGCACACTTTTCTGCCTATGTGGATATTTCTGTAAGTTTTGGAAAGATTTGTCATGAGCTTTTGTAAATATGAGGGTAGATGTAGTAAATTGCTCAGGCTGTAAACAAGAAGCTGGTTTAATGATTAATTATTGACTGATTTTGGATTAGGGGTGGGACTAAATATGTTAGAGCTTCTTCCTGCTCCTTTTGAGCATCTTATCCAAAACGAATCCATAAAGAGAACAATAATAGAAAATAGGAAAAGAACACAAGTGGAAGTTAAACAGAAATTGTCTCGCAGAAGAATCACAATAACATTTGTATTTGTTGCTGCCACCTGAGAAATAACAGAAATAAACAGCAGCAGAAGTTAATTTCAGAACCTGTTTCTCTTTAACTATCTACTATCTTTTCACTCATTTTTGCCCTTTTAACCATTGATTTTTTTTACATTCATTGCCCTTATTCCCTCCCTTTGCAGTCATGTTGCTTCTCTTCTCTTGGGATCTTCTCATCTCCTCTCCTGCTGCTCCATCTTTCATGTTTCTTTCCTCCTTCTGACAGACAGAAAGCATTTCTCTCCCTCTGCTACCCAGGGACACGCACACACCCGGTCTGGCTGCCCACCATATCAGTGAGTTCACTTCAACATTTCGCAGGTGACAGCTCCTCTGTCTGCCTTCACAAAGGTCTTCAATCAGATCAGCCTTAAAGAGTAGTATGTGTCTGAACTAGGTTGGTTAGGCAGTAATTAATGGTGCATTTGGCAGATAAACAAACCAGTTTGGACATAAATTCTCATGTTTTTGATGAGCAAGACGATACATCTTACAGCTCGGACATCAACACCAGTTATTTTTAAAAACCTTAAATCTATCACATCTCCAGAAAGAAGAAGATTTGCTATTCCCTTTATATCTTTAGAAACTGATGTTTAACCCAAGTACCATTTCATTTTAATTAAAATGTTATATAGTTTTTCTTTGACTTAAAGTGGGAGAAATACTCGACTAAGGCGACTTGAGGCTGAAATTCCTGTCTTGAAATAATAGGAATGGAAAATGCTTTTAACGGGGGTTCACATGCTGCTGGACAAGCAAGAAGTTAAAGGGGAATCCAAACTTTTTGCAGATCAAAATGTGTTAGATTGGTGAATGTTTTAAATTGATGTCAAGTCTCCAAGTGTTAGTTGGGAAGAAAGATTGGGGAAACTTGGAGTGTTCTTTAACCTCCACCTGTCCAGTTTCCTTAAATGTTTTCAGAATACACATCACACCATGCTGAGATTTGCCACCTTTTTAGTTAGCGGCTCTTTGGGAATCTCCTTGTTTCTGTAAAGATGCAAATTTCTGCCTGACAAACTGGTATCAGGTCCTGTGATGGACTGGTGACCTGTCTAGGTGTACCTGCCACTCACCTGCTATGTGCTGGGTTAGGCTACCCCAACACTGCCCGCAACCCTTCATAGGACGAAGCGGTATAGATAGAGGATGGATGGACAAGCTGTTATCTTTGCTATTTTTTCATATATGCAACCGAAAAAATGAAAACAAATGATGTTTCTTTGTGACAGATTGTCACAATGGTCTCTTTTAAGTGGCTTTAAAAACAAGAACATTCTTTTGAAATATACAAGATCTATAGCCAAAGAAAAACTTAAAAAGACCTTCAAAAAACATGGACACCTATTGCTCAAGACCACATTAAATGGAAAATGGTCTGTATTTATATAGCGCTTTTACCCAAAGCGCTTCACATTACACATCCCATTCACACACTGATGGTGAAAGCTGCCATGCAAGGCACTAACCACGACCCATCAGGAGCCATCTGGGGTTTCGTGTCCTTGAAGCTGCACTACTGAACTTTGACAGATTTTTGCACATTGGTGTCTCCTTACGAAGGGTAATTCAGTCTTCGTAAGGAAGGCTGTTGATCTTTCCTTTTCTCTTTCTTTCCCTCGCTTCCTTCGACAATGTCCTCTTGCGTTCCTTTGCTGAATCAGCCATGGTGCACGTCCACAATGTGTTGATATCCTGATATCCTGCGTGTTGATATCCAGTTGCTGGCATCTGCAGTTTCTCAGCCTCGGAATGCTGTAAGGCAACAACCTCATGAGGTGATGAAAAAAATTACCGCACAGTGGTGCTGCATGTGCCAAAACATAATGAGATTCTTGGGAAATTGAACAAACCTTTATGTTCCCACCAAACATTCACACACTGATATTATGTAATATAGCATAAATTGGGGCCTAAAGCTTCAACCTGCTCCTTGGTTGACGAGCAGCACGTCTGTTCAAATGTGCCTGCAGCCTGTTGAGTGAGTGAAAGGGTAAAGCTGGGTTATGGCCCAGAGGTACCTGCTACAGCCCTGCCAACTCAGCACAAAGGCTCTCTCCCTGCCTCAGTTGCTTGTTGAGAGGCTGATCAAAGCGTGGGACACGCTCAGTGGATTAACCGCGTCAGGGTGCTTCCAAGTGGATGCGCATGGACATCCCATTATGTTACCAGGCAGGGTGCTGAGGGACATGGGAGTACACACATCTACATGTGCCTACATGTAAGCTAACCTGGGAGTGTAAGCATCTCTATTTCAGCCTTGAAGGGTCTGATTCTGTGCATGTTTAAAGGCACTAGGACTTGGAGGGGGATACACAGAATAATAATTATATTTTTGAAGTATCTGAGTGTACTAATGGTCTGCAGCTTTCATCTGTAATGAAGAAGGCAGGGTCAAATCCATCAGTGCAGCCTGTTATTTCAGATGAGAATCACAGGATCAAAGTTTTTCTCCCGCTCTTACTGCCTGCATGCTCTGCCTAACCTGAGGCATCCTTAGATCACCTCTGCCCCCTCCACACCCCGGTAAAACTGCAGAGAAGCTGTCAAAGGCTTTTAAAGTCTTAAACTTTCCCCCTTGTCTGCTGCAGGAGTGAGTTGATTACTGTCAGAGTGAACAGGTTGAAGCTCATGAAAATGAGCTGCAGCACTGCTGCTTGCCAGCAGACCTCTGACATCACTTCCAGTGAAAGAGATATCAGGACCGCCACACCTGCTCTACAGGTGCATGCACATTTGAACCACATGTGGTAACATATAGTTTTTCTGTAAGGGAGCTCTAACTGATTGGCTGTTTCACAGGTTATAACCTTCTCTACCCCTACTCTTTTGGAGCTAATGAGGCAATAAGAAGACGTATCTTTCTATTATTTATCCTCCTCTCTAATTATTTTGCTTGGTTCAATCAGTAAATGACAGAATGATTAAATTCTCTACCGACAGGCTGGGCTTTACTCTGGGATTTGGAAGAATTTCCCTTAAGAGTTACTTGCAGTGGCTTTTAAAGCTGTAAATCTACAACGGCTGCGTGTGTGTGCACGCACGCACGTTTGTGTGTGAGTGTGTGTGCGAATCAACATGTACGGTGGATATTTCGCCACTTACCTTGTGCTATGATTCATACATCTGCAGCTGGGAAGTGTTTGCGGAGGTATTCTCTGGAGCGATAGTCAGCCTGTGGAGGACGAGCAGAAGGATGAGGATAAAGGAAAAAAAAAGAAAAACAAATTGGGAAAATTCAACATTTAACAAGAGGCTTCTAATTAAAATATATCTCAAATAAGTATGTTGTACTCATTTACAAATAAACCATAAATGTTAAATTGAAGAGTGTCGTTGTATACCAATACTCAGAGGTGACGTACAGGGGTCTGGGGTGGGTTGGGGGGGTTTAGGAAGATTCCAAGGGCCCACAATTTGATAGGGGCCCAAAAGATATGCAAAATATTTTAAAAATCATTAAACTTTCATTAGAAATAATATATCATTTTTTCAAATAAGAAAATATAGCAGTAAAATAAATGACCTCTATGTTCTCACTTGTTTGGTCCTGTCTTAGCGCATCAGTTCCCAACGGTTTGCAGGAACCGGAGCCGTTTACTAAACCTAAATGAGCGGTCACTAATGCAGCACAGCAAGAAAGGAAAATCTGGTTTTCAAAAAAGGGACAGAGAGAAAGGAGAGAGATGAGAGACAAAAGAAAGGGTGCCAATATGCGACCCGGTTTTTCTTCAGGGAAGGTTTGTTGCCTCTGTAGTTTGTGAGTGGCTGAAATGAGTGAAATGAGCTAGCTATCTACAGGCTACTGCTAACCTACCTCAGTCCTCATCGCATCACATCATTGATGATGCTGGGTACTCCTGGACATCTTTCTATTTGACGAAAACCAGGACTCTTCAGCCTTCGCAATGAGCCCACCGTGCGTCTGTAGCTAACCCAGAGGCAGAGCAGTTAAGTCAGAAAGCTCACAGGGCTGAGAACTTACATTCATACACAACCAGACCAGGCGGGAGGAAAATGCCATAGACCTCAGAGGGTTAACCAATATTCAATGAGTGCTTGTAAATGTTTAGCAAGATATTTATATTAAAATAATTGTCCTTGTCCTTGCCCCTTTATGATATAGATGAGCCAGCAGCAGCCCGTTTTCTCAACCCTCCCCCTCCGTGTCCCAGTGAAGAGGGTGAGCAACACTGTGATCGGGAAAATGCCAGTAAGCATCATTACAGAGTCTGTGGGAATTTCTCTCTTTTTACCATTCTTAAAAATACTAAAGGAAAAATTTTTGAATAAATCGAAACATGTTGTGTTTTTTCTACATAATGAAATAAAAACCTGTAATTGTTAGTACTGATTACTGGACAGTTGATTGGGAACAATCTGAAGCTTCCAGCAGCCTGTATTAACATGACAGTCAACATTAAAATATTCCAATTAGATGTGTACATTGAGATTGAATTAAAGCCATTAAAAGCCATCTATAGATATTTATTATTCCCATGAAGGGCAATTCATTTGAGCAGCTTGAAACAGCTGAACCAAAAAAACATACATCTACTGTAATGTTTGCAGTCTAGTGAATAAAAATTTTTGACTTAACTTTCTTTAATGTTTCAATATTTTTTAATCCAATTACTTAATAAAACATAAACATGCCAAGAGCATAATCTGATCATCAACATAAAGTTGTACTTAGAGGATGATGGCAGGAAAGAAGAAAAAGACTTTGGAGGGAAGGTGGAGCCTTTATGTTCTGTGTTTTTGGGAACATGGATGCAATGAAGGCTTTGTGAAATGTCATGGTGGTGTATTAGAGCGTAATGTGGACACCATTCATTATAGTGTTTGTCTTTATATTCCCATTTTGTTTATTTACTTTTGTATTTATTTTTGTGTATATTTCCTTTTTCATTTTTAGTTTTATGTAGAATTAGTTCAGAGCTGCTGTCTTCTGGCCAGAGAAACAGCAGGTAAACAGATGCGTACTTCTGGCTCTGCAGGAGATTTTGGTGCATGAATCCTCCTGACACACACACACACGCACACACACACATAAAAGCAAAGTAAAGGCTTTGGTCTAGTGGCGTGGGGTAGGTTTTTATCCTCCAGTCACTCCAAAGGCCCTAAAGCCCTGCAGCTATACCCACATGTTCCACTCCCTTGTCCTTTCTAAATCCACCCATCCTTTTCCAAATCATTCTCATAATTCTTCTCCTCCCTGGAATTTGCCTTTCCTTGCTTTTTACCCCCAAACCAAATCCTTTCATCACTCTATTGAAACCTTGTCCTCATCTCCGCCTTCCCATCTTCCTTATCATATCAACCCCACGGCCTCTCTTATGTTTCTCTCCAAGTCTCCTCTCGTCTCCCTGTGGAGCTCCACAGTCCAGTGACTACCGCTCCACAATGTCAGACAGACATAAATTACCATTCAGACAGCCTCAGGGCTTGAAGGTGAGCTCCGATTTAAATCAGTCACATTCTCTTGGCACGTTGAGAAAAGTTACACAAGCCAACTGGTAGCTGGCACAGGTGGAGCTTTGGTGTCAGTCTTCACTGATGGTTTCCCCCATCAGTTCGCCTGAGTGACTGTTTTACACCTGCGTAGACTCCTCTTCCTCTCAGCTTCTTTTCTAAAACTTGTCTGTTCCCTGTAAATGACACTGAACACATTGTGTTGTGTTGCTGCCGGTTTCAAGACAACAAGAAGCTCTGGACAGAGTCTGGCTTCAGAGCAGAACAAATGGAAAAGGATGCGTGCACCACTGCTTTCAGTGAGCCTGACCACACACGTTTACAAAGATTTACTCTGTCAAAAGTTCTGTCTAATTCCACGAAATGTCACAAAAATAGAAGAAAACTCCATCACAGTTTCCAAAAATCTCAAGATGGCACAGTCTGAAACCAACCTGGTGTTCAGCTCTCAGATAGAGATGTAAAGGGGCGAAAAGCAAACTTAGCTTGTTTGCAAAAAAATGTGCAAAGTGCAAACACACTGAGCATAACAAAATCATCATTTTGTGGAACATGTTGAAGTAACTTATAATGTTTATGTTGTTACTAATCTGTCCGGGAGAAGAGCTAGCTTCGAGTCAAACCGTAACCTCTTTAGCTCTCGCAGTGCGGACCGGCTGGTAAACACGAGGATGGAGATCAGCACAGGGACAGTGTGTGACGTCATGCTATACTCCAGAGGAAATTACACCTCTAGTTCTTCACATAGACATTTTTTTTATTCCTTTAATCTTGAAATAATAAATTTTTTACTTATTGCCCCTTTAAAGAAAAATAACTGAGGGGTGAAAGCAGTGCCAGGCTGTCAAACGGCCGATCCACCAACATGTCTATAAAATTTAATCAATATTTTAAAACGATCAAATATCAGCAAGACTAATTACAAGGTGACATGGTGGAAACTGCTTGGTCAGTCTGCTCATACCCAAAAATCTGTCACGTTTACAGGTGAAACCTTTCTTCAGACCCCTTGGCTTCAGTTTTCAAAACTTCAGATAAAGTCAGATCTCTAAACAATTCTCTAAAGGTTTAAAATTTAGAGCAAAATTGTTTTCTCAGCTTCTGATGTCACAGTTGTGTAAAATAAGACCACACTGAAGCTGAAAGTGAAGAAGAAACATGTTACCAAAGGGAAATATGTGTTTCTAACTTGGTCAGAAGGTATTTTTTTCCCCAAACAGCAGCTGAAAACAAAAATCTACTTAAAATGAGTTAAATTCCAAGTCCAACAATAAACTGCATTTCCAATCCTATCACAAGACTCAAACTCACAACTCTTCTTAAGAAAGCCTTCTACTTCTTCCACCATCATATAGGCCCCAAATGGAGACTTCAGTTATGTGTCAGATAGAAAAACGTCCAGTGGGAATGATGAAGAAAACCACAATAAGACAAAACTCAGCACAAACAAGCCAAAGAAAAGAAGCTCGAGGAAAAACATGTGACTGAAAGAAAGTGCTTGAAGTTTCCAAGTTGTGTCTTTTTCCACAAGTTACTCTGCAGAACAATCTTGTGTACATAAGGAGAACACAGAAAAGTGAAATTTATTTCTCAGTGCTGAGAAAACAGCGACAGAAAGAAGAACGCGGTGTTGTGAAGTCCCTGTAAGGATAATTCTTCATCCTTAGTGAGTCTCTGTGGTCTCATGCCAGCACGGTTGTATGAGCTGTGTTTGAGCTGCTGCAGAAGTGACAACAATCAGAAATACAGTAGCTCTGCAGGCCTGAATTATGCAGCGATGAGACGGCACAGCGAGTGGTGGAGGTGCAGATAGATGGACGGACGGATGAGAAAAGACAGAAACTGCACAGCGAAGAAGAAAGAAATCAGGGAGAGAAGGGAGGTGAAAGTTGAAGCATTAAAAGCTCATTAAAAGAAAGACACACACAAACGGTCTGGATTTGGAGGTGACATACCAGGCATATGCACACATACAGGAAAAAAAAAACATTTTTTTCTCCACCTTGCAGGCGGAGGAATATATTTATACAACTGTACACAGCAGAACAAGAAAAAAGCTAAAAAAAAAAAATTTAAAAAGGAGAAATTTTCTTATCCACAAATATATTCTGGGCCTCAATAACTGCACACAAAACATGCATCAGCAATATCTCTCCTCCAGACACAAACACACTGCACCCTTCCTCCTTCTCCTCAATCTCTTTTATTCTATGCATGCAGGCTCCACATTGCCCATCACTCACATTGAAATTCCATCTGTTTTTGCAATCTGGGAGCACAGCTTTAACATTTACTGTCTCCTTGCCCAGCACAGAGGGGCTGTATAGGAGCTCAAAATGGAGATTCTTACCAGGGAAATTGAACACATCCTATATGCAAAGAGCCCTACAGGACTGAGTTAGTGACTCCAGCTCTGTACAAAGTGCTCAGACAATCAATATGATGTTTGGGGCAAAGCTGGGGTTAGTTATGTCATTCAGGTATTGATAAAGATGAACTGAGAGGAAATCAGAACAACACCGGTGTGGTTGAGAGGATAATAATAAATATCATCATTAAGTGTGAATTTATCTTCCTGCGCAGGATAGATGCTTCACCAAATAAAAACACACTGCAGCTGCGGCTCTTATATTTTCTACCCATTTTCTACCAAGGCAGGTGTCTGGCCAGCTAATTAATGGTGAAGCAGCCTGACAGGAAACCAGTAAGTTTGTCAAGGAACATTAGCTAGAAGAAAATTAGGTTTCCGTTCTACTGCTGTGCATTAGAGAACTTAACTGACTGCTGGGGGGAAGGACGAAAGAACAGGACATGGACCTGCCTGTCTGTAAATCTGTTTATTGGTGGTGTGTGTCCTTCCTGTTGACAACAAGCCTGAGCAGCGAGGTCAGAGGAGTGTACTACTAACAGGAGCAAAAGTCATGTATGTACTCTCATGGTGGGAAATTATTTAACATCTGATTGTGTAATGTAATAAAAAGTGTTCTAATAATTGGAAAGGGAAATATAGACGTTAAGGGAATACCTGTAGCGGTTCATCGGTTCAGATGAGGAGAGTGGACCTTGTTGATTTCTACAGAAATGTTCATACAATTAAAACATGATCTGTAAACAAGAACAAAGACCCCATGACGGGTAGGTCTGGTTGGTGCCTGACATGAATAAATGTCAAATTATTCTGCTATTAATTATGAATAATATAAAAAGCAAAAACATAATGATACTTATACAGGGTATTATGTACACTCACTGGCAACTTTATTGGTACACCAGTTCAGTTCCTTGTTAACACAGTGGATAATAATAATCAGCCAATCACATGGCAGCAACTCAATGCATTTAGTCGTGTAGACACGACTTGCTGAAGTTCAAACTGAGCAACAGACTAAGGAAGAACAGAGATTTAAGTGACTTTGAACGTGGCATGGTTGTTGGTCTGATTATTTACTAAGATTTTCACACACAGCATCTCCAGGGTTTACAGAGAATGGTCTGAAGAAGAGAAAATATCCAGGGAGCGGCAGTTTCTAGAACAGCATGTTTTGTTGTTGTCAGAGGTCAGAGGAGAATGGACAGACTGGTTAGAGATGACAGAAAGACAACAGGAAGTCAAATAAACACTGGTTCTAACCAAGGTCTGCAGAACAGCATCTCTGAACACACAACACGTCCAGCCTTGAAGCAGATGGGCTACAGCAGCAGAAG
>JBAFTA010000005.1:32033936-32044606 GCA_036919975.1 Melanotaenia parkinsoni | reverse complement strand
AAATGAAATAGTCAATAGTCAAGGTCTACACCAGCCTCTTAACGACCCATTATTTGAGTCAGGTGTGCTGCAGTATGAAGATACTGAAAACCTGCAGGACACTGGCTAAAGAGGTCCGGAGTTGGTGATCCCTGGCCTAAAACAAGAGACTCTTAGTCCAACAGTAGAATTTTCTAGAGCTGCAAATGACACAATAAACAGGAGTGACGCTTTTAAATCTATTTTTAAACAAAAATGACCTATTAATGTAAATGTGAAAGTTTTTAGAGAAAGCTTAACAAAAAAAAGTGCAGCATGAACTTTCAAATATTTACAAAAACAACTATTTTAGGATAATTACAAATGAAAAAACAAACCTTATTACACTTTAACAGAGCAGAAGTACCAATTCTATTTATCAGGTTGTTTTCATTAAAGATGCAGCATCTTAAGATTTTGCCATTGAACTAATTTAGTCTTCCACAACTCCAGGTTTAATAATGAAGATTAGGTGATAATTTGGCTGATAAAACCTGTCTGTATTTATGACTGGAGGGTCACAAATACATAAGATAACATAACCCCACCTGCATCCAAATCTGCCCAAATCCAACCAAATCTAACCCTGCTCACGCTCTGTCATGGCCCATGCTCATTCCAGTCCCTGCTTCCTGCTGACCATATTTGGATCATCAATCATCACTGCTATTAGGACAGCGCAGCTGAAGGATATCAAGTCATCATTCTCATCCCCATATAAACCTCACCCGGACCTCCAGTCATCGCCGGATTATACTACTCATCGTGAACCAGTCTGTGCCTCGCCTGCATCCTGGAAAGCCCCGTCTGCCCACTCCAGCCTGTCCGTTCAGCGAACCCTGCCAACCTCATCTGCACCATTCAATAAACTGTTCTTTGTCTTTCTCCATAAGCTTACTCCTTGGATCCATACACCACCCTCATGACACGCTCAGCCTCACTGGTTACTGGTCCGAGTTGGGGTGAGAAGGGGCTGTAATGCTTGGTACACACATAGAGATTATCAGGTTGTTTTTGTCCTGATTTTGCCCCCATCCCGACCAAGAACGGCAAACGCCCGATTATTTCCGTCTTATAAGATTTTCCTGTAAAATGATCATTTGGTCTGAGGTGCTCTACGAGCGGATTTGTCTTGAACAGCATGCAACAGGCGACACCAACCAAGACTCTTATGCACCATGAGGTGCGGTGACGTTGATTTTGGTTGATTAGGCTGTTTTTAGATTGCTGCAGCTAACTTTGTCCTTTAGGTCATCCACCATTAAATTTAGCTGCAACCTTTTCTTTCATGGTGAATTTAGGGCTACAGCAACACATAGACTTTAAATTATTGTAAACAGGATTAAAGATACAGGTAAATGTTTGTTTTTATTTGTTTACCTGTATAAACAAAGTTAACAAAATTTCATTATTTATAATTTACTTGAAGGATTAATTCATTTTTTAGATCTTTAAAGTGTTTGATTAATATAAACTCACCATTTTAAGTATTTTGTTCATACGTCGGCCTATTTAATTCTTATCTTTTCTAACAGTCACTAAATGTTTGTGTACATGGCTGGTCTGAGGAGGCTTTTTGTTTTTCTGGAAGCGCTGTTGTTAGTTTTTGTGTTACACTGTAATGAATGAAATGTTCTCTTCACATTACTATTAAACCACTTTCTTTTCCCGATGAGTCCTTATTTCAGGGAACTATATTCTAAGTAGAGACGGTTATCGATATTTGCAAGTCTTCTGCATTTTTGGCCACATTATGCAGGAATAAATTGCATTATTTCTAATGTATTGTTATCATATCTGTTCGGATAATTGCTTCGGTTTCCTGCTGTGTGACATGAAATACTGAGGAGGCGGTCACACGGCTGTAACCAGAGATGATGTGTTTCTCAAGATATTGTATATGTATATTCATATAATGCATTGTGTAACCAGTCTTTCTGAAATGCAGATATTTTGACCTTTTTGTTCTCAGTTGGTTTTGGCTCTGAGCCTGATGCTGAATAAAGTTCAAGATTTTACCAGAATCAAGAAGCACCCTAACCCCCAAAGTTAGAGCGGAAAAAATGTGCAGTAAGCTGCTTGGATAAGTGTGCACACCCTTAAACTAATGTTTGTTGATTTTTATTTAATCCCAGCATTCAGTCTTCTTGAATACACAACTGCCATCAATTAAAAATCCAAATAAAGTTCAGCCGTCCTCGTAGGATTTCTCTGATATTTACTCAGCTTCCGGAGTATCAAAGGGGTCTCAAAACTAAAAAGGTATAAGTCAGGAGAAGGGTAGAGACACACTGAATAAACCAGGAAAGACAGTCATCAAAAAGTGTAGAAAATATGGGACAACAGTGGCATTTGAACATCCTCCCAAAATGTATGAAAAGACAAGATGAAAACTGGTTATGGAGGAAATTTGTGTCCTACAATAATCTCCTGTATTGTTCATATATCTGGACTATGGGGTTAGGCTGCAAAATGGAAGCCTAGTCAAACGGGAGGGACTCTGAACACCTCCAAAAACTGTCACTTTGCTCAAAACCCAAAACCTTCAAGCATCTTAGAAGCTAAAATCAAAGAAAAGTTTTACTTCTCAACATGACAATGGTCATTCACCAACATCTTCTCACAAACCTTCTTAAATTTGTTCTTAAGTTAAACTTGAGAATAAATTTTAGACAAAGCCACCAAGCGATTAATAAACATGTTTGTAGAGCATGGAAGGGCGCGCCACCTGTGTCATAGCTCACAGTTGATGTTCTTGTTTCCTGTGTTTGGTTTTTGTCTCTTTTTGGTTTGTGTCATGTTTACTTCTGTCATGATCTTGGTTTATAGTTGTGGTTTTTGTCATGTTTAGGTTTTGTCAGGATCGGGGTTTATGTTTTGGTGTTATGTTTAAGTTCAGTGTCCTGTTTTGTAGCTTTCCCTCATGTGTTCTGTGTTTTCTGTTCCTGGCTCGTTACTTCACCCAGTGTGATTACTCATTCACTTCACCTGCTGCTAAATACACCCTTGTGTATTAATACCACAAAGTTTTCAGTTTTCTTTGTCAGATCCTTGTGGTTTTAACCCTGTAGTGTGTGTTTTTTTTTTTTTTTCCTTTCCTGAGTTTTCTGGAAATGAACCTTTTACCCTTCCTTCACCATTCTGCCTCATCTGCCTTCTTTTTGTTGCTCACCTCCACCACACATAACAACCTGGTGGTGAACGCACCACAATGCCCCAAAAGGTCGTAATACTTAAAGAAACAGACACGGGTGAGACAGAGATGAGGAAAAATAAACATGCCATTAAAATTAATGAGAATAAATAGATAATAATAATAAAGGTGTGCATGGAAACCTGTTGGTTCCCATTTTAAAGTGATCCACTTATAAATAATCATACAATGATATTCTACTCATATTAAAGCAGCTTTGTGTACAAATAGGCAAATAATTACTCCTGAACGTGAGCAGTCAGGTCCCATGAACGCATCAGGACCAACATCCTTGTGGTAAAGTGGCTAAAGGGGAAAATGGTACACCATGGAATCATTTTTCATCTCTGTTTACACAGTGAACCTACTACAGTTTGTAAAGGAAATTGTGTAAGTAAGCAGGACTTAAGAACACATCTGTTTGAAAGAACAGTTGGTGAATGAGGCCCACTGGAAGGAACTCAGCTAACGAATGGCTTTACCAGAAGAAGATGAAAGTTTTGGAATAAAATAAATGTATAAATGTAGTACTTGAAATAAAAGAAAGAGAAGCATGTCCACATACTCCACACAGAGTCAAATGATAATCTGTCAGCCAGAATAATCTTCATCTTCTACATCTTCGTCAGACTTGTTGTTGACAGATGGCGTCTTATTATCGTCTCAGGGTGTTTGCACATTTCGCTGCATTCGTGATGGAATTTAAAAATTCCCCTCAGTTTTGAATTGTCCCTAATTTGGCTCTGTACTTTGATCCCTATAGTTCTGCACGTCCCCCAGGCCCTGCTGCTGAGAGGCGCCGCGCAGCGTGATGTTCCCGCCGCCTCGCTTCACAGCAGGACGCTGTTACACAAGTGATGAGCCCAAAACGCCGTCTGCCTCACAGCAGAGTTCAGCTTTTGTCTCGGCTGATCACAGACAGGCGTCTGCTTTTTCTTCAGCTTCAACTGCTGCAGTGTGTGAGTGTGTGTGTGTGTGTCTACCTGTCTGATGGGTTCAGGTACCCGATAGCTGCAGCACGAGTGCGTGAGGCGAACAGCTGTGTCCAGACTGATCTTGTGGCCTACAGACACATACACTGGCTTGGAGCTTTTGTCAGAACTTCGAAGTGCCTGGATTAAAAAAAAAAAGCCTCTTAACTTTTAAACATTCATCTCTCTGGAAGTGTAAACATCCTAAGAAAATGAGACAAATTTAACAGGATCTTCGGAAAACTTCCGAAGGTGTGCCTCCATCCATCTCCGCACCTTTCCGAGCACTTTGCCTGAGGCAGCTGTGAGCGGGAAGCTGTCTCCTCCTCTCTGCAAAGCAGCTATCTGTGGAGGCAAAGAAACAGAAAGCAAAGTAAAAAAAAGATGTACAACAGGCCACAACAAATAGCAGTCAAGTGAAGCCAACCATTAACCTGATGTGGAGGTTTGGGGCTCTCTTCACTTTGGCTTTAACCTGCAAGTAAATCGAACAACTGAAGCTGTGCTTTGTGACATGACAACAGATACAAACTACACTTTCTAAGAGGATGGTTAGTTACACCAGTTAACACTGTCAAGGCATCCTATTTACCCCTGATGAAGTGGAAGCAGGAAGGGGTTAAGTTTATTAGTTATGCTGCTCTCTTCAGGTTCTTTTAAAAAAACACTGGAATACAAAAAGTCTTAAATATATTTAGTTTGCTGTCAATTGTAAAAGTAATTTGAGACATAAATACGTAAACATAAATATATCTATAAACAAGGAAATTAAATTAGTCTAACAAAATAATTAAATGAATGAAAATAAATAGAAATTAATATAATTAAATGTAATACAATTATTATAATGTGTGTGAGATTTTAATTTTATAATGTGTGTGTTCCATACTGAGCCTTTTGTTTGTTATATTTTTAACATTAGGTGGGCTCTAATGTTCTTTATTGTACAGCAGGTAGATGAGAAAGTGGGTCTGGGAGACGTCAGTATGGATCCTGGTCTGGCTACGTTTAAACGGCGGCTGCTACACCTGAAGAACTACACACAGCGCCCACGGGATCGTTTAGCTATAACAAAACCAGTTTTTTTCTCGTCTTTCCATCTGGTCTTTTTGCTCCTGAAGCTCAACATTTCTGTGAGGGTTTAGAAACCATAATGCTCAGACCAAAAACTCTGACTGAAACAGCTGTTAAACTTTTCTGCTACCGCCTCCACACCAAGGTCAGGAGAAGAGGTGATTCCTCCTGGGTGAAGCTGCAGCTAGCTTCAGGGTTAGCTCCCTTCACTTTACCCAGCAGAGGTGAAGCACACACGGGACTCTGCTGGAACTAGCAGAGCAGTGTGGTGTTTATTACTAAAGCTGGGAGCAAAATATTCACAGCTTAACAGGCAGTTTCTCACAGTGAATTTCACTGCTCTGACATCCCATAACTATGACTCAGAGCTGCCTGTGCATCAGACCAGCTGACCTGCTGTACATATATCTCTCTCTTATTCATTCATTCATTTTCTGTACTGCTTAGTCCAGTTCATGTATTTTAGTTTTTTTTTTTTTTTGTTAGAAATAAATAGAAAGGAAAATTACCCAGACCAAAAAAACAGCTGGGATATTCTGGCACTATTTCCAGTTTGTTAGAAATAAAAATAAAAAAAAACGCTCAGTCCTGAGGTCAAAAGAACTTGCTCCATATCACTGCTATTAACCGATTTGTCTTTGATTTAATTTTTTTCTACAGATATGTTTATGCAATTTTAGCTTTAAAACTTGAAAGAACCAAATATAAAACATCTAAAATATTTTTAAGGACACTGAGACTGAAACTTCATTCACTGGGTGCTTCGAACAGAAGCCCTAAATTTTTATTTAAGGACGATGAACTCAGAGTAACTGGATCGAAACACAACTTCAGTTTGTTTGTACGAGACCTAAAGTTTCGCTCTCACAGTCAAAGAGACAGTGCAAAGTCAGACACAGCGATGTGGGTTGCTGCTGCTGACAGGTGCACTATGGGTTATGGGCCAGAGCGATGAAGGGAGTTTAGCTTCAGTGATGGATGGAGTGTCTGCTGTACTATGACTGATTACAGCAAGCAGCCAGCAGGGAGATGGAAGAGGCCGCACAGAGCCGCCGATCCCAGCTGGGACGAAGCCAACACTGTGTGAGAGGAAGAGAGGTTTGGCTGCTCTGACGCCAGAGCCGGACCGATGCCAGAGCAGAACAGAAGTCAGAAACACAGAGCAAGTCATCAATAACACACTAGTTTGAATTACAGCCAGACTATCAGTGAGACAGAAAAACGAAGAGAGGCTAAGGTGAAAACGATGAAAAGAAGGAGATGGTGTGAGAATGGAGGAGAGATTAACTAGAAGATAAAAAGATAAATACAGAGTGTAAGAGCTGAAGGACTCAGAGCAGCAAGGAGTTCTGGCATCTTTCATCCTGTTTTAACAAAAAACAGAAAATGGCATCCTACCCCACCTCCACCCAGCACAGAAGGATTCAATTCAGCTGTAAACGACACACCAAATGGAGACCAGGAAGGGACCAAGGCCCCTGAGTCAGCTTTACTCTGAAGAACAAGTCGCATTCTTCATTTTTCATCCTTTGTGTCGTTTACTTTGACTTAAAAACACTGATACTCTGTTGTCCTCAGTCATCTCAACAAATACTTTATATGTTCTTTGGAAAACAAATTAGATGAGCCCACTGGGACTTCTGCACACCACTTTATCATGACAGAGCGGTGTTCCTGTCACCGCTCCATCAAACATCTTCTCAACCCACAGGATTCCTCTTTAACAACTTTCAGGTGCACAGAGAACTGCTGCATATCGATGGTAAGTTACACGCCGGCTGCACACGTGGCAAACAGCAACTGGAAAAGGTCTTTCTACGGTTTTTGCTAATTAGCAAGAGATTTCGTTACTGAATCTTTCGGTGTGGTCATCTGGACAGACAGCGGAACAAAAGCAGAGACATCCAAAAAAGAGCTTTAGAAAGTCCTGAAATACTGGAGAAATGTATGTCTGCACAAGTAATCACTGCTCATGTCCTGTTTTCCTGACAATATATAAAGAAACGGGGGTTGGCTCAAATTAAGTTATGACATGACGCTACAGAAAAATCTCTCCAACCACACAATCATCCTACAACAAATGACTGGTCAAAGACACCCGCACAGTATTATGATGCTTTCACCTCCCCTGCATGTGATAGACGTGTTAGTTCTGGACCCTTTAGAGCCATCTGGGTTTGTTTGGTTTGTTTCTTCTTCTTTAAACTTTGTTGGCAAGGTTCATGCACCCTGACATCTAAATGAGCATGGCAGCGTTTTAACTCATCAGCTGCAGATCCGGTAAAACAATGTATTTTTTCCATGGCTAATTTTTCTTAAATCTGGGAGGAAGCTTGATGTGGATTGTGTTTCATGCATTACTTCGCAGCTAATTTTCCACCAAATACTCAACACCAGAGTTGCTGACACAAAGTGTGCTGTTAAGTCTGCGCCTGCAGACTAATTAGGCAGAGTCCCTGAGGACGACAATTACATCAGCGTGGACGGGATGGAGCTCTAATAGATGCAGAATGGCCTTGTATCTCCAAAGCTATCTGACACTGACAATAAAAACAGACACTAACGTTTGGGCAGAGATTGCATAAGCAAATATGTTTGACTGCATCCTCGAGCTCGACCATGATCTGCGTAAATAAAGATCGATTTCCTCCCCCACGGCAGAGAGAAGATAATATTTTCTGACGCCAAAGCCACCGACACTAATTGTTGGAGATGGAGACACTGCTTCATTGAATTGAATTAGCATGTTACACAGCTGTGTGTAGAGTCTTTGGGTTATAAGCAGACAGTGAGACACATACTGATTGAGTTAGCAGTGGATCAGATGTTCGCTGTTGGTTGTTCACATCGGCTCACTTGAAACTTTAGAGTTCTACAAAGCTTTAAGGGCAAAATCAATGTGGCTGCTATTTAAGCTGCTAAAAGGATTTTGCATCCTGAAATTTTTGAAGATGTGTTATTAGAAAATAAAAAAAATAAATCCTTTTGATGTTCAGGTTTAAAAGTGGCTGTTAACAGAAACAATGATCAGGTAGACTGTGGTGATGAAACCATCCCATGTTGGTACTAAGGGGCCCAAAGTGGGCCAAGAAAATATCCCCCACACCATTACACTAGCAGCAGCCTGAAGCGTTGATCCAAGGCAGGATGGATCCATGTTTTCATGATGATTCCACCAAATTCTGAACCTACCATCTGAATGTAGAGCTGAAATGGAGAGTCGTCAGACCAGGAAACAGTTTTCCATCTTTTTTGTCCAGTTTTGGTGAGTCAGTGTGAATTGTAGCCTCAGTTTCTTGTCCTAGCTGACAGGTGTGGTCTTCTGCTGCTGTAGCCCATCTGCTATAAGGGTGAACGTTGCTCTTTCGTCTCCATTTGGTTGTAGCCAAGTGTTTGAGTTCCTGTTGTTTTTTATCATCTCCAACCTCCAATATTTGTATTTTATATTTTGTTAATTGGCTTTTTTACTCAGTTTTTCTGTGGTTGAGCTTTAGTAACACACAAATTTCCCCAGTGTGAGATTAATAAGGTTTTAGCTTATCTTATCTCTTAGTCTGCCCATTCTCCTCTGACCGCTGACATCAACAAGACATTCTGGTCTAGACAAATGCTGCTAATCAGATATTTTCTCTTCTCCAGACCATTCTCTATAAACCCTAGAGATGGTTGTGTATGAAAATCCCAGCAGATCAGCAGTTTTTGAAATATTCAGACCAGCCTGTTCATGTCAAGTTTGAAGTCTCTTAAATCTCCTTTTGTCATCATTCTGATGCTCAGTTTGAACTTTAGTAAGTCATCTTGACCATGTCTACATGGCTTAAATAATTGGACTTGCTGTCGTGTGACTGGCTGATACTATTTGGGTTAACATGCCATTGAACATGTTTAAAGTGGCCATTGAGTGTATGTGTACCTGGAGCTATTTGTTCAGCCTATCTATCAGAAAGTTTTTCAAAGTTTATTTTTCTCAGTAGGTCACTGAGGCTCCAGACAGAAACAAAGTGAACATTTGCATATTAATGAAATCCAGATTTTCCAGTCCCACTGGTATACTCTGACCAATACAGGTATATGCTCCAACTTAATTTGTATTCAGAAAGTCACATTAGCATTAGCTACACAAGGAGGCCTTGGCTTACAATGAAAGTCTTGCTGTCAAAACAGCCCAAACACACACACACAAACACACTCATATAAAAAAGGAAACATGTGAAAGTAAGTTCACAGAAAGAGGCAGGACGCACAAAGACACACTGAAAAGCAATACTGTCCTTTGCTTCTTTTTGACATTTCTTAGCTTTTTTTTACTTTAAGTGATTACATTTGGAAAACTTGAGTAATTTATCTGTAGACTATTCAAGGTTAGCAGCTCTTTTACAGCAGGAGCATTTGAACGCAGCTGAAAGGAACAATAAGTATGAATCAGCTTTGCATCTATTTTTCTGTTCATCTTTTATATCCTGTGAGCCAAGCCCCAGAGGGACAACACTCTGCAGCAGAGAGAGGAAAACAGATGCACAGACTCCTCATCTTAAAGTGTTTGATTTGTAGCCTCAACAAAACAATAAAATTATGCTTCGTTTTGCTTTGATTCTTACTAACTGTGACTGTTAGAAATCTGCAAGTAAAAAAAAAAACATTATTTATCCTTTAAGCTTTATCGAGTTTGGGTCGGGTGATGGTCTCACTTGTGATTGGTGCTCCTCGTTCTTATACACACCCTGCACCTGCAGCAGATTCTTGGCCACGCCCACACAGGGTAGCCCCGACAGCACTCCCAGATGACATGCCAGGCCGAACTCTGAAACAGATCCAGGAGTGTCAGTCAGTTCTGATTTCATTTCAAAACATACCTACATATGTACATACTGTACATACACACATACACACATACATACATACATACCTACATACATACATACATACATACACACATACATACATACATCCTCTACATTAAAATGATGTGGCAACCACACAGTTCTTTCAATAAAAAATAACAACAAAAGCAAAATAACCTAAGTCTTTAAAAATCAATTAGGATTTTCAACATCATTAATACTGGATAGCATCCTTCTGACAAAAGCATAATTTACTTAGTTTGCCGGGCTCATCTTAAATTTTCAGCAAATATTCTTCAACGAGAAAGTATTTAGTAAATCTATTTACTGATAAGGACAACGTTAGTCAGAATTTAAAACAGCGGGGCAAGACTGGGCAAATTTATTTATAATATATTTCATACATAAGGAAAGTCAATGTACTGTACATGCTAAATAAGACAGACTCAGTAAGTTATAATATAATACATATAACACAGACATCAACAAGGGCATTATCAATCAATCAATCAATCAATCAATCAATCAATCAATCAACCTTTATTTCTATAGCACCTTCTCATACCCCAGGGT